>PVHY01019538.1:0-27191 GCA_004024945.1 Uropsilus gracilis | reverse complement strand
TGCAAAAAGTTAATTAGCCAAGCCCTGTCAGCGGAAGCACAGAGAATTTTCCCTCACACGCCTGAAGCTCTTGGTCACCGAAGTTCAGCTACTTCCCTGTATCTGGAGTCTTTCGATGGACCTCATTTTCCTTCCAATTGTGACTAAATGCACTTTTAATCAATTTTCACCGTCTGGAAGGCAAGTCACTTCCAGATCGGATGATGTTCCTGCGACTTTGCGTGGGTCGGGACGACTGTCGCCTTCCGAGGAGCCGAGTTGATAATGGAAGAACGGAAGGCCTTTCACAGCCCTGTGGCCTGTGCTTACAAGCTCCAGCCTGCGTTGGCAGGCAGGAAAATCCGCACGTCGGTACAAGCACAGCCAGACCTCTCCCTGCAGCTCTGCTGTTTGGCTGAAAAATGCAGGACCGGCTCCAATGCACCAGCTGGGGGAGGAAATGAATCTCACAGTAAAAATGAACGTGCTCACCTCACTGACTGCCGCACATTTACCTGCAGGCGGGTTCCTGGTTCCCCAGCATGTCGCACTGAGGCCATTACCCAGCTTGCATGAGCAGGAAAGAATTCCGGTTTCTCTTACAGAGTGTTACCTTATCTACTATGTCCCCATTTTCTGCAGTATGGACACAGGGTCACAGACTGTAGGAACAAGGTATGGCGTGAAGGTGGAAATGACAGGCCTGATTCCATTTCCTCCTCCTCATTGCCCTCCACTCTCAACACTAGTTTCTCAGTGTCTTCCCCTGTTAACAGGTCAAAGGGACAGTTCGCATTAGTTTCTTATGTGGGTTCCCTCCTTTCAGATCTCCCTGTGCTCCATCACCTTTAATCTTTAAAGGCCAGTCCTGAGGAATTCTGTCCAAATTTAGGCACCATGTAGTCCTTCTTTGACCCACTTCAAATGACCTCTTCCTATCATCCTGCCTTCTCCAGTAGTGAAAGCTATTTACCCTTCAGTCATAGCCAGCCTACCACCACCACCAACACCCAGATCTTTCAGAACCCCTGGTCTACAGCAGACTCCTTTCCCTAATCTCCTACAGCAAGTGCTGTCCCCTCTACACCTTTGAGGTGTACACCTGCCTGTGTTATCTTGTAACTTCTCATGTGGCCATCTCACCTCTACAACTAAATTGTTAGCTCCTCAAGTCAGGCGTTATGAAATGTGCTCATAAGATCCTGTTTCTTCCATCACAGGATCTATCTTGAAAGTATCACAGGCACTTACAACTTGATTAGTGGGAATTATGATAAGCACTCCAAAATTTTATTTTCTCCCGCGAAAGCCTGAAAGAGTAGAGATAGCTGGAAATGCAAGCAGGTCTAGCCACTATGGAAAGCTATGTGGAGGACCCTCAAATTATTGAAAATGGAACTACCATTCAGTACAGCAATCCCACTTCTGGGAACCTACCCAAAGTTTAAAAAGACACTAATTCAAAAGAACACCTGTACACGGATGTTTATTGCAGCACTATGTACAATCACCAGGATATGGAAACAACCCAAATGCCCCCAAACAGACAAATGGATTGGAAAGTTGTGGTATATTTACACAGTGAAATATTATTCAGCAATCAAAAAGACAAATTCGATGTATTTGTGATAACATGGATGAACCTAGAAGGAATCATGCTAGTGGAAATAAGCCAGAAAGAAAAAAAGAAATACTGGAAGGTCTCACTTGTATGTGGAATATAGGGAAAACAAACTAAAGGACAAGTAAAGTTTAAAACTGTCAGCAGAACTGAAGCATAGAGCAAGAAAGAGAAAGGGGGCCAAAATCAAACAAAGGATAGGCACAAGAGATTAAGATGCTGGTACATGGGTGACAAGGTGGTGGGAGAACCTCAGGGTGTTCAATGATATAAAAAGTATATATATGTGCAATCAATTTAAAAAATGCAGTGATAGTTCACCCTCCTCTCTCTGACCATTGTTCACCCACTTCCTAAACCTTTACAAATACCAGGCTCATGATTCTGGAAAAGCCTGTTCTCCACTCCAGTCTTCCAAAAACCTTGGGTATCACTGGATGAAGGAAGGACGGAGAAGAGTGGTTACTAAAATATCCCAGAGATAGTATTTGTTAGATAAAATTCCAAACTGCCTCAGAAACAATCACAACATTCTCAGAAATTCTCATAATCAATAAAACACTATCTTCTTGGAGGAATTTTATACTGTGCTGAGTAAAGACAGGAGAGAAGTGGACAGAGAAGTTCATAACCAAGTGGAGAGTAACAATCGCCTCCTGAGGAAGAGGAAAGCAACAGAGGACTGACACGTGGGTCAGAGCATGTGGGTTTCATTGTTCTCTGACACTGATTATTTCTGACACAACAGAGAAGGGAGAGGCCAAGTTGATTCACTGTGTTTATGTGATCTCACTTTATACTTTTTAGACATGGAAAAGCTTTATTCCTGTATTTTTGCCATTCAAAATTTGACACTTAGCTAGGTTGCTTTTTAATGATTTTTTTTTCCTACACTATAGAATACTTTTTAAATCAGGATAAATTTAAATATATTGTAAGTAATTTCTTCCATGTGAAATGCTATGGTACATCCTCAGGAACATCTAGAATAATTGAGTTGGTTCTCTGTTCTCTGTATATAAATATATATGTGTATAAACATATATATGTACATATGCAAGTATCTCTGCATATAAATATGTAGATGTACATATATGAATATGTAAAAATGTGTGATGTTCAAATGTGTAACACTGCCTTTCATTCTTTATTATCGCTTGTACTTTTTTTTTCTGAATTTGAGACAACCATTCTGTTTGACCTCCACATCACTGATTTGATCAGTAAAGTCCATTCTCATTACTGTCTCTAATAAGAATTTAAAATTCCATTTTATTTTTAATTATTTCATTGTTTATTACATCAGTTGTCCTGGTCACAGCTCTGCTTTTGTTCCACAGACACCAGGTCTACTTTTCTCCTGCAGTCCCTATAATAATCATAATAAATCTTCTCTTCCTCTGAATTCTCAGAATGATGTAGTTTCTCACTTATTTTGCAGAAAGTTCTGGCTGACAGGAAACATTTTTGGTGGTTTTTTACTTTTATTAAAACCCAAATGAAGTTCAGAAGGTTCTCAATCTGGCTTTCAGTTCCATTGAATACTTATTTAAAATCCCTTCTCAAACCTGGTTAATTCACATCAGCTTGAAAGGACTTCCCTCAAGGGCAGCTCTGCCATGCTTCTGTGGCATCTTCCCCAGCTCTGACAGGCTGCTTTTCTAGTGTTGAACAGATGGAGTAAATAAAAACCTTCCTCTGCACCTGCCTTCTGCGCCTTACTTATAGTGTCAACAGCAACAAGGATATATGGTCCCTAATAGTCCCTCACTACTTGCTGCCCACTGGAGACCCTAGTCACTGCATGGAGATATTATGATGAAGGTGAGAACAGATTATAATATGGTAACACTACTTACTACTAAAACACCCATCTACATAATAGCATATATGGATGATACAAAGCTTTTGTTTCACGGGTAGGTGCGGTTTCAAGAGGTAGTTCCTATCTACTCTTAGCAAGTCACTCTTAGGTCATTTCTAAGCACAGGTGAGTTGATATGTTTTTCAGCACACTTCTTCAGCCATATAATATGTGTAAATTTCTCTCCAGTTCTAATAGCAAATGAAAGGCCTTATTACCCACATTTTTCAGTGAGTGGAGTGAGAGCAAGAGCCTAGAGATTGGGATCAGGCGCGGAGGTTTTAGGCCTCAGAAAAAGGACCCAGCTGGGTCCTCTGGAGCTTCCTCACCTCCCCAGCACTTGGTTCCAGAAGAGCAAAACCTGTGTAAAGGCGGAGGAGAGGTGACCCTGATAAAGTGCAAGCCACGGTAACACTCGGACAGGCCTGCCTTTGAGAAACCATCTGAGCCCCACCTGTGTTGGTTAAATTCATCTGGTACCAACTAAAGCGACAGGATTGGGAGTCAAGGTCCTGGCATTTCCAACCAAAAGTGCCCTAAAACTAAGATAAACCCCACGAAGCTCCTTAAAGAGCAAAAGTGGGGCTCTATTCTGTTTAAAACATTTGTGAGGGTGTGGACTCTTTCGGTTTGGTTTTTTCTGTATCTGTAAATAAATCTCTTGTCTATCCTGGTTGTTAAGGTTTAATATCTGAGCAGCTGCTGCGCGCAGGCGGGAGAACCCATAGGAAGAAAAAATTTAAACGGGGGTGTCCCTATCCCCCCGATAACAGATTTTTGCGAGAGAGATTAGGTAGAAATTATTTAAATTCCATTCAACTTTTTTTTATAGAGAGTCTTCTCATTAGTGTCAGGACTCAGCTACAAGAATCTTCTCCAGAACTAAGAAGATGCCAGGACAGGGAATATGAAGGTTGGAAAAACTCAGCCATGTCTCCTGGGTCTGGACACTCTCATCTCTCTGTGGTGTAGGGAAGCTGTAAATTCAACCTCAAGGAATTTACCGCTTTGGTGTTCACCCTCTCTGCCTGAAAGCACACGTGTGGGATCCCAATCTAGAGTCCATACCTGAAAACTCAGTGACAATCAAACCAAAATTAAAAACAAATACAAATATGAAACCCAACTAGTAACTCGGGCCATTTGACTCCAGGTCTGGCTCCATTCCCGCCTGGTTATATGAAACTTTAGGGAAACTCCTTCTCCCTAAGCCTATGTATGCATATTTATTTTAAAAGGTTGTCACTCTATATTGGTGCATATAAATTGGGAGAGGAGCACTGCTGAAACTGCACCACACACACAAAGAGTAAGGAGTAAAGAAAAGCTGGAAAATCCCTAAATCTCTGCCCCACGTGGCAGTCAATACAAAATCCTATAGTTTCATGAAAACTGAATTTGGCAAATGAGAAGTGGAATTCTGGGTGACATTTGGTCCTCCATCACAAAGACCCATAACTCCCTTGATGTGCCAGGAACCACTTTTGCCAAGATTTCTGCAAAGGCTTAACTCAATATTACTTTTGAGCTGGTGTGTGCTGCCAACATAGTAATGTTCCTGAGGTTGCCAACCCAGCTGTACTAGATTCAAACTATGACAAACAATAAACATAAAATCTATTAAACCAAACCAAGCACAATGTGGCTAGGCAACTGTATATTGCACAAAAGGAATCATTTTATTTGCTTACTTTCTTTGGGGGGGGAGGAACAGAAAGCCTAGAACACTCGTTTCTACATGAAAAGGATCAATGGCGCCCTCTTGTGGTGTCTTTGTTGTGCAACCCACACAGGTCCAAGTCAAGGTTGTGCCTTCAGAGATGATAATATAAATGGCATTTTCTAAGTTCTATACTAGAAAATCATATAAAGAAAGTCTCTACATGTTAAACATGTATGAATACGCACATACACATATCCACCCTATCAACACATACACACTCAACATATACCTAGACACATGTAGACACAAGTACATACAGCAAATATAGCCATACAGAAGCACAAATACACACATACAAATACAAGTCATGTTCTATGACATATACCTAAGAATACATATTCACTACATAAGATTATGTATGCATCCATGTGTGTACACACATGTGTGTGTTGTGCACAAATAAACAGGTGTTTAGGCAAAGGTATGTATCTTCATACGTACAGATAAACTGACTCCAGCACAAGAACTTATACTCAGGAACAATATAATTTTATTAAACAGTTACTATGTATCAAGCACCTTTCTAAATTATTTACATGTCCTAATTCAATGAAACCTCAAAAAAGTCAGTGATGTTGGTTTTAATTTTATCCCCATTTTGCACATGAACAAACTGAAACAAAGGAAGGGCCAGTAACTCGTCTGCAGTCAAGTAAGATTGGAGCAATGATTTGAATGCTGTTTACACTCGCAACCATGTGAAAGCTAATTATGTCTAAGGTATTAGAGACCATTTCTGTGTGTGAGAAGTGTATCATCTTAGCAAGAAAATGGTCTGCAATGATGACCATAATATAATAATGTTGGACTGCAATGACTTCTCACAAGTTTTTCTGGAATGCCACATGCCTTTCCTATTGCCTTCTTGAAATGTCCATGTCTCTCCTTATCATTCCCACTACCATCCTCCTACACACACATGTGTGTGCTCTCCCCATCTCTCTTTTTCTATCTCTCTCCCCACCCCCAGATCCTCACCTTATATATTCACACACATACATTATGTGAGATTATTTGTATTATCTCTAATAGGTACTGAATGGCTGCTATGTAGGAGAGGATTTTCATATATACTATATTATTCTCCTAGTGCCCCTGAAAGATATTTAGGATCGTTTCTGTTTCACAAGAAACTAAAGCCCAAAGAGAAGGGATTTGGTCAAGGACCCACAGCCAGTAAAAGGCAGAGCAGGTGAAAATCAAGCATCCAGACTTCAAAGCTCGTGTTCTCTTTCCTGTCACCCTGGGTCCCTCTTCTGATCCCATAAAGCTCCAATGATTCTCATGCACAGATTACTGTAGTTTTGCAGGATGAGATCTCATGAGCTGAAAGATTTAAGACTTTGAAATACAACTGCTGAACTCAGTTGCAAAGAGGAGAAATCACTGTGGTCAGGTGACCACAGCTACTCAATTATCAAAAGCCTTAAAAGAGCAGGTGTTGGCTGAGCCTGGCTCCCAAAACATTCTTAATAGGCCCTCCAATCAAACTTTCACCTCTGAGAAATTCCTTTTTTACCTTTCCCTCCCTTTCAACCCTCAGTACCTGGAGTTAGAAGGATGCTAGTTCCACTTCCAGCTGTCGGTTCACACCACACCAGCTGTGTCCTGGGGTCAGGATGCCTTGGAGCAACACCGTGACCTCTGAACACTCAGCAAAACAGATTGTCTCTTTGTAACACTGCTCTTCTCCCCTCTGAGCTGACTTGTGAATTGAAAGTTCTTTTAAGTGGCACAACTGGTGCTCAAATTATATACATCCCTATTGCCTGAAGCTTCAGAGAGTTTCCAGTTTTCCAGCTGCAGGATAACAAGGTATACTAGAAAGATTAGAACAAGACCCCCAATCCTTGGCTCCCACTGCAGCACTGTTAACAGAAAGGAAAGGAATCTCTAAGAGAAATTTCTGAAGGTGTATGTTATGCAACTATCCCATCCTTGTTGCCAGTTTTAATGCAACCAGTCCCCATCACCAACTACAGGGGTAACATCCGGCCCCAGAGTCACCAATCTGTCTGGGCTTTCTTTGTTGACTTTAGCAGTTCTATAGACACATCAGGCAAGATAGGCTGGGGTTTGTGCATACCTTTCGAGTGTTTGCTCTGTTCCCTTTAATTTCCTCTCTCATATGCTCACGTGTGTACCCTTACACACACACACCCACTGGGCCGCACAGTAATGGGAAAGATGCAAGACCACAGGTACTGGTCACAGGCTAATGGAGGTTAAAGCCTGGCCAACTGAAATACCTTACAGTGTATTACAGTTAAAGAAGGGAGTCTCTGGTCATCCATAGAAAAACGTATCTAGGTTATCTATTGGTAGAGTCAATCCTTCTTCTAAAGAACTAATTTCATCCTGGGAATTTTTTACTACTCCCCCCAGGACAATGAAGACCCTAAGGATTGCTATCCAAGATAGATAGCCCTAGATCAGGGAATTCTGGGCTTCTCCCAGTCTCAAACTTCGGGAGTACCCATCACAACACTGGGAGGAGAAACAAGAAGACCAGGTGCTGACTCGGCCCTCAGCAGGCTGCAGAGACAGCGCACTGCCCGGGAGTTGTCATTTCTTGGCCTTTTCCCACTTGGGCCTGCCTAAGACTTGGCATTTCCGCTCAGCACACTGAGGACTTGGCAGGGAGAGAAGTCATCCCAACACAAACCAGACAAAATTGAACACTTCCCGCTCCCAATCCTGCAGCCAAAAATAAAGTGTGCAATGACTGCCTTCTTCCAAATCACCTTTATGTAATCGGTCTGCTTCTCCTGACTTTGTGGCAGGCAGATGGACTGCAAACCAGATGTGACAAAATAAAGGAACTAAACATGTATTCAAATGGAAAAATAATTTTAAAGAAAAACAAAGGAAGGAAAAAAAATGTAATACCTTCCATGGAATACAAGCTCTTCTAAGTGGTCTATATGTTACTTGATAAGTCCTCACACCAAATCTTTGAGTATAGTAATATAAGAATTACTCTTCCAATCTTGCCACTGGGCAACTGAAAATCAGTATTTTATCTCAGACACAGTTACTATGCTGGGGAGCTGGGATCCAAACCTAGATCATCGACTGCCTACCTCTTGTGATTCCTATATCATTGTCAACTTTGTTAAACTGTGTCTCATCCTAAATACTTTGCCAAGCACTCTCTTGGTTAGCTTATATTACATAAATAAATGCTTTTAATTTCCAAATAAAAATTTTATTTCATTTTCAAATATAGACTTACTATATAATCATATTGACTCTATATTTTCCAAGTACACAAGCATCCAACTCCACCACAGAATGTAATGATTCATTGCTTCCCCTCACTGCTGTTATTATGCTGTACAGGATTAAAATAACTGATAAAAAAATGAAAAGGAAATTGAAACAATTTCTAAGCAAAGTAAACGGTGATGAAATTCAAAAGTACAATCATCTTGAAATAAAATATCCCAAATAGAAGTCTAGGTCTTTTGAGAGTTGACTTCATTTATTCATTTCTGATATCCTACATATTTTAAAGAGTCATGAAAATGAAATCAGAAGTTCTTTGTTATGAAAAATGCTGCCTAAGTTGGAGAACTACATAAGGAATGCGAGGTGTTATTTTGTGATACTATGGCATCTATAATTAAATTACTTCCTGCGATTTGAATAAAACAATATGCATATTAGAAAGCATTTATCCCCTTCCTTAAGTACATGTGAGTATAACACTGAAGGGACTCTGTCTCAGATGTCTGCATACTCCCAAATTTCTAAAGAATGAAGATTTTTGGTGTTTTATTGTTATTTTTATATTGAACTCAGGAAATGTGGTATAGTGAAAGAAAGCACATCCTTCAGAATAAAAATCTGCGATCTGAATCTAGTTTCTCCACACACTAGTTAAACATTAAACAACTTTCTCTAAACCCCATTTCTTCATCTTGATAGCTTTATGTTTACCTACATCTCAATCTTATAGTAAGAATCATGTGAGACTATGTCTATGCAATCTCTAGATACACATAGCAACTATGACATTACATCTACTGGCATCCTGGAACTGACCATTAATGAGGAATGAGAGCAAACTCAATTTATCTTTTCATTAAAAGCTTATTTCATTAAACTTAAATAATAAGGGTTGTATATCCTGTTGTTTCTGAAGGAAGAAAATTACCTAACTGAGCTAACCAAATATATGATGCTTTATAACGAAGAGTAAACCTTTCAAATCTCTCAATTTGTTGTCTAAAATATTAAGATGAAATTCTTGTATCACTTGAAAATGTACATAATAATACCACTTCCTTGCTATATTACATGCAGGCCCACTCAGGAGAAGGGCCAGAGGGCAAGCTGACTCTCAGTAGCGCCACTTACTGGTACGTAAAGCAAGTGCATACCCAGCTCCATAATAGAGTCGTGATTATTTCCCAGTTTTGGAGTCACATAACATAATATTGAACTACCTTCTAGAAAGCTAACTGGTTATCCCCTCTATGTCTAGTAAAATGTAAAAAATAAGTATGTACCTAAATCTAAAAATAATATTGTATTTCTGAAAATATTTAAAGAAAATACTTTACCAAACCCTGCAAACTTAGAACATGAGGAAGTTTGCTTTAAGTATTAAACATATCCTTGATGTACATAAGTCTAGATATATTGTGTGAGAATTAATAGTAATCATGAGCAAAATATAATAATGAATATTTCTCCAAAAATGGCAAAAGTTATATCCTAATTACAGATTCCAAATACCAAAGAACACAATTTTTCTGAAAATGATAAAAAAAAAGAAAAAATGGATATAACTCGGGATGCAAAAAAATAAATCTGAATGATCATGATGTGTCAAGAATAGAAGCACACATATAATCACACATAAGTGTGTGTGCACACACACATAAACACACTAGAATCTTCGACCTTCTGTGATGTCTGTGAGTGGCGGGTTCCTCAGTACAGAGGAATCACACTCCTGTTACCAAGCATTCATTCCTGACCCCAACTGCTCCATGGCTTCAGCCCCATCACCATTTTGTGTTTCTGATTCAAATTTTGGCCATGAAGTATTAGTATATGAATGATTTAAATGTTCTTTTTAAACGTGTGTCTTTCATTGGTAGAGAAAGGTGGGTGTCCTGAATAAAATTTTATTTAAAAGTGTTTTTCAGTCCTTCTAGTCCATTATTTCAGAATCAGCGTTTAGGATTTAAATTCCAAAGACATTGAACAGAAAACTGTTCCTCTAGGAAATACCTGAGCAATATTCTCAATGGTTGCTTGGGGAAGTTAATATCTACTTAATTCAATAAGTAGTATATTTTTAGATTCTAAAGAATCCATTGAAAATCATTCCTGAGTTTCTAATTGGGGACTTAAAATTCTAAGAGTAAAACCATAGCACTCACCTCTACCTTCATTTCTTTCTGTCGCAAATCAGCCGAAATATGATTGAACAGTCCCAAGGGGGAGGGTAAAGATTATAGTTGAGTCGTGAAGACCCCAACAGAAGTGGCTCACAGCCTCTCTCTCTCTCTCTCCCTGGAGTGTGGTCCTGAGTTTATTTTGAACCAGACTTTCAAAGTCACCAACAGACAATCAACAACAAAGGGGTTTCACCTGAAATTTCTCAAGTCTTGGCCAAGCCTGCTCCACCTGAAGGTGGCATTATTTTCCAATTAAGCAAACCTTCAGCAGCTTTATCAAAGCAGGCCAGTAATGAGAGCACATACAGCTCCCAACACCCTCCAATTCCAAAACAGACAGCACTAATTAATTACACTGTCCTCCTTTGCCCTGAGCCCAGAAGTCACTTCAGAATACTTCCCAACTCAGCCCATGGTCAATCTACACCAGTGTGTTGGTGCTGACCCAAGAAATGAAATCTCTTTGCTATTTTTATTGGTTTTATTTTTATTGGTTTAGTACAAACCAATAAAAAAAAGTGTCCAAAACAAAGTCACATGCTTATGAATTCATTACAGGAAAATATTAGCTATATTTAACAACAAATGATAGAATTAAGGCTGATAATTATGAAACAGCATGAAGAGTACCTGGTGAGAATAAGCAATGGTAGAAGATGCACTGCCTTTGTTTTATTTGTTTTCTTTGCAGTATAAGTCAATCTGATTGAAAAAATCAACTTTCAAAATTAAAATAAGTCAGTGTCTGTTACAAGGATGGTGTTTTTTTTTTTCCAGTCTGGGATGGCACAACAATCTCAACCAAGGGATTCAATGCAGCTTAATTTCTTTTGTCCTAACAGCTTTCTTTGCAACATTTTCACCATCCTTTATGTGGTATTCATTATCTAGAATGTTCAAGCTCATATTAGCAGCTTCCATCATCAGCCAATGGGAATTTTCCAAAGGATGGCAGCATTTCAAATCATCTGCAGCCCCTCACAGATACTCACTGGAAATTCAATGCCACAGAAAACATTTGGTCTGCAGCTTCCTACTTTGGAGCTACACTTCCCGAAAACTCTATCATTTTAGAGCCATTTTCATCAGCTGTACTGTTTTATTAAATGAATCACAAAATGTCTCTTCATTCGTTTCCTTTTTGAGATAACTTTTGAAAGCACTGTAATAGAATAAACTATTCAAATCTTGGGGCTACCTCCTGTTTCAGGTTTTTGTTTGCTTTTTTTTTTTTTTTTTTTGCATCGAAAGTTATGCAAGAACTTTGAAATGATATCTCAAGGCTAGAGGTAGGAAATATATAATATAACCAAATGAAAATACATTCTATTTGGAGTCCTGAGCATCTGATTTTGCCTTTACTGGGGGTCTTGATTGCTATCAAACTGCCCAAGTATTTATATGCTGATACCAAGAGGGAATTTTGGAAACTCTATAAAGATAAAAGGAATTTTCAGAATGACTGAATTTACATTTGCCAGTAAAAATGATAAGCAATTTATCATATATACATTAAGATTTAGCAACTGATAATCAGTTTTGGCAATCATACCCATAATACCAGTTGTGGCAGTCTTTATTTAACCTATGTGTTGCTCTCTACTATTGTTCTTTCCCTGAATTGTCTCAGTTCAGATTCCATCTACTCTCACAGATTTACTCCCACTGTTATTAATCCTGGGAGACAGCAAAATACTACAGCTCTGCCTCTCTCCCTCCACACCCAGAGCCTGGTGTCTGCATAGCAGGTTGAGATGCAGGTGAACACCTGTATTGGGAGCAGAGCAGAAGCTCTATCCTCTCTAGTAATATAATCACAAATGGATTCAATGTTGTATTGTACTGAGACACTTTCTGTGCAGAAGCAACACACACTCTCCTTATGAAAGTGTCTGAGGACACGTGGGTCATTATTACAGATGGAGCCTCAGGCTCAGTCACTGCACAGCAACTGCCCTTTGACAGTCACAGGGAACTATCAGAAGCATCTGAACAACTTTCTGACCTTCCTGACCTAAATTTTCTGAATATTGGAGCAGAATCTTGACTGAAAAATAGAATGAATATTATCAGTGCCTATTCAAGAATATCTTCAAGGCCCTCTCTCACTACAAAGAATGCACAACCACAAGAAATGGAGATACCCTGGCTCAAATAGTAGGAAAGAAAACAGATGATACAGTTGAATCCTATGTACCTATTAATTCTCTTTTACAAGCCCTGAATCTCTCATTATACTGAGATCTTCCTTTTTTTGAACTCCTGCTGTACTTAATTCTACAATAGCTTGTCATGTGATCATCCACTGTGTCATACCTTCCTCTTGGTTCATGCCTTAGTTTTGACTCTGCAATCCATCTTTGAATAGATGCTCCCTAACCCAGGAGTTGCTCTCAGCATCTACTCTAAAACTCAGCACATGTCTCATCTTCAATAAATAACTTGTTCACTAGCAGGGCATTCATGATTAAGAACATGATTCACTCAGTTATTCTTTAAATATCAGGCATCCCAAAATAAAAGCTAACAAGCCACAATGCTGAAATCGCTCAGGCAGAGTCTCTATGGAGCATCTTATTGCTCAATGACGAGGTCTAAACAGAGTAGTTATAGGATGGCCATTGGAGAGTAACCAGCCAAAAGCTTTGTAATCCCACTGCTAGTTGAGATTTGGCCTGGCCCTGTCACCCCAATTAATACTGGTATGAGTGCCGAGTAGGTCTTCCTGATGCCAGTGCCAGAGTGGGTGTCACATCATTACTGCCAGCCTCCAGGAAAAATGCAAAATCCTTGTATCATTCTCTCATTCCCTCTAGTTGGTCCATGAGCCTTCATAAGGAGTCTGTTCAAGGCAAGATATGACGGCTGGACCTCACACAGAGAAGGTGTGTGTACAGTACACAGAACATCAGTGAGCAGAGAGGAAACTGGGTCCTGAGCTAAGTGGG
This sequence comes from Uropsilus gracilis, assembly GCA_004024945.1. Taxonomy (NCBI): domain Eukaryota; kingdom Metazoa; phylum Chordata; class Mammalia; order Eulipotyphla; family Talpidae; genus Uropsilus; species Uropsilus gracilis. The sequence goes on along the minus strand of PVHY01019538.1, from coordinate 13,642 downwards.
CAGCACCACCACAACTGCTCCAGACTACCAATCCCCAGACTCTTACATGAGAGAGAACTATCACCAGTGTTAGGGGGTTCTCCTATTCTCAGTTGAACTGTCTTAGCTGATTACAATTTTTGCTGGAAAGAGGATGGGAGCGTAGAACCAAACCTAGAATGAATGGCACAGTCTTCATGCAGACTACTGAGGGAGACTGAAAAGGACAGAAATAAAGGATGGAGAGTTAATGTCCTGGCTTTGAAATAGCAGAATCCATGGATATGCTCTCCTTTTCTACCTTATGACACCAATTGCTCACCAAGATGAAGTCTTCAAAGAAATGGGGGTGAGGGGAAGATCAGAATAATATATTTCAGAGTTTCTTCACTATAAAATAGATCAACTCAGGCCAGGGGTAACAAGTCTGCAAGCTGAGGCAGAAAGCTAAATGTCTTCTAATGGATGCCCTTTCAGCCTGCAATTTGGATCTTTGTGGGACTGCCTTTATACCCCAAGCTGAAACAATGATAAACAGGCTTCAAAGATGCTGCCTTAATAAGAGATTACTGGTGTTCTGGCACATTAAGATCAAATAAAGCTCATAAAATCCTGTTGGTACAAACCAGATTAAGAGTGTGACATTCCCTTCCATGCCCATTATTACATACAGCCTCAAGATAGGAAACATTAAATTGACAGAGAGAAAAGGAGAAAAGCATAGCATGTAGTAAGTAAAAACCTACTGCCTTCAACTTTAAAATAAGATAAGACCTTGTATATGAATATTTGCACAAGGAAGTTCATAAAATTTTATTAAACTTGCATGAAAATTCTATGGTTGAAGAAAAACCACAAGCTTAATCTATAAAAGCTACTGTGGTTGAAGAGTTTTTCCATGCAAGGAAGAATCTCTCAAAGAGCAAAGTCAGAGACCACAGAGGACCAATGAGAAGGAAGCTGTTCCAAGAAAGAAGAACTAGGGACTCTAAGAGCTCACCTGGAAGTGAGACTCCTGCTACAGAAAGGAAGTTAACTGCTCTGCCAGGCAAGATTTGCTCATTACCATGGACAGTGCTTGTCAGTATTTCCCATTTCCCTCTTTACCAAAGAGTACATTGTGATTAACCTGCCTCTGCTCCACCACCTTATGCAATGCTGTTTGGAGGCAGTAAGCTTGTGTTTTATTCTACAGATTGCTGAACCATAAAAAGTTACATCTGGGATTTTGGGAAAGCGTTTCTCACTCAGAGATTCTGGTATTAAGGGGATGGGATATGGAGCTGTCTTTCTTGGAGTTGGACTCTTTGTACAGGAAGAAGAATTTGCACAGTTACTTTATGGTCAAAACTGCAGACCACATCAAAACCTTCGGGTTGTCCCTCAATCCATTTTGTCTTTTTCCTTCTATGATACTAGTACTTCCAAGTTGTAACTGGACACAGGGATATCTTAAATAATGATGTGGTAGACACTGGAAATTACCAGAGTCCGAGTGTACTTTCAAGGTGGAATCCAAAGGATTTGCTCAAAGACTACAAGTGAGAGAGAGAGAGAGAAAGGAGTCAAGAGTGACTCCAAGTTTTGTGATCCACGCAACTCAGTGATGAAACTGCCATTTGTCTAAGGCAAAAAGATAGAATGGTAAGCATGTATGAAGAAAGTCCAAAACTTCATTATTAAGAAATCTCTGCATAGAAGCAAGCAGGTAGTGTGTCCTACACTGGAGTTCAACAGAGATGCTAGAGCTGGAGATCAAAATGCTGACATCACTGCACATACTACACAACCATACACTATACCCTGAAACATCTCTAAGTTCTTTCTAACCCAGTGTCAGGTTATTTCATCATGGAGAGACATCTGATAATAACATTGTACAGAACATTATCTGGAGTATTTCATGACATTGAGACATAAATATCAATTAGAACAATAAGCACATACACTGCAATAATTTATTCACCTTTTTCTGTAGCTGAGTCCTCCATGGAAGATGACCACATCTGAGGCACACACTTCAATGCTTTGTCTCAGTAGTTAACATGGAACTTTGGAGCACTAGTAAAACCCAAAAAAGATTATGTTGAGTTACTGATTAAAGATATTTCTATGGCCCTCAAGACATACTGTTTTGGTGTAGCTTATTACTTTGAAATTATATCACATTCTTTCCATTTCTAAATTAACTTCAACAAGTGGTGGTAAAAGCAAACTCCAGCAAAACAATGAGAACACAAAAGAAAATGGACAGAAGACAAAATTCTGAAGTTTCACACAGCATTTGGTCCGATTAGTCCCATACACCTTTGAGAGAGGGGTATAGAAATGGAGGGTGAAAAAAAGGTTAGGAAGAGAGAGTATGTCAGCAGTCTCCCATTTGTGGCTTCAGACTTAACTGAAATGAAAATTTTAGGGTTAAAAACCCCTTGAGCATCTTTGAGGAAAAGGAAAGGACACTGAAGAACATTTAAATCACCTTTCCCTTACAAAACAAATCAAAGATTGAGACATTTTTATCCCACATAATGCAAAGTCAGGTTTCAACCTTTCATAAGAGTAGATGATTTTAAATTTGAAAATTAAGTTTGGGAATTAATAGTATCATTAACATTTTAAAATGCTGTTTCAAGCACATGTTCTAGAAAACTGTAATAATGTGAAACTCCTATATTTAATAACCAACTGCTTCTACATACCCTGCTCTGAGAACAAACTCATAATAGGAGAAGAGGCACATCTCCCCTTCATTCATTGTGATAAACACAAACAACAAGCTTTGCACAATAGCTCCAATAATTGCAATCTTGTTTATGTCAATTCGTTGATCAATTACTTTGACTCCAAGGACAATCAAATCCAATTTGTTAGCAATTTTTAATATGTAGATGTAAGGAAAATATAAAATCAGAATGTGAAGATAATTTCTAAATCTCACAATGCAAATAAAATTAAAGAGAAAGCAAAAATAATGTTATTTTTCTAATATTTTAGTTTGTCATTCTCAACTATAGTAGGATCTCTGTTGCAGAAGAGTGTTTTCCTGACCTTTAGACTCACCTCACAAGATTCATCTTTTTCTCTTTATATCATTAAGGATATGCCTAATCAATAAAAGGAAAAAAATTAATCTTGGTTCTACCACCTATTAAGTGGCTTTGAAGAAGAATTTCTTAGAACTTTGGTTCCCTCATTTATAACTTCATCCCAGATGCTTCCCTAAGCTCCAGATACGTAAATCCAAATGTCTTTTTGACATCTCCATCTGGACAATTCCAAAGTACCTCATGCAATAAAAAGCTAATACATGATATTCTACCATGAATTTGGTTCTCTTTCACAGCTTCTGAGCCATCCACTTTAGCTAACCAGAGAGCTAAAACCCAAGCTGAACATCACCCTCTCCTATTTTGTCCAATTCACTATCAAATTTTATTAAAAGGACACCTTTCACTTCTGCCCACTTCTTTTAATCTACACCACAGTCTCACCTGCATCCAAACCACCTCATCTTTATTGTGACTACAGGGCACTCCTCATTCATCTACCTCCACTTACTTTTGCTCCACCAATCACTTGTCCATCCATTGGTAATTTTTATATTTTTTGTTATTTTTATATTTTTGATTTTGTATTGACCTTATTAGTGTTTTGATAGTATAGGAATTACTCCCTTAGATATAGTCACCATAGCAATCCCACTGCCAAAGCACCCATGATTCTCTGCTACGATCCATTGTGCTTTCTGCTGCCCCAAAACCCATATTTGTGCTATCATTAACTATGTTAAAATGAAACCAAGCTGTAAAACTACTAGGTTGGCATCAGATTCTGTTGCTAGCATAAATAAGTCTTAAAAATATATATATATCAAAATCTTAATAAGAAATAAAATGATGTTACTGTAGAAATAACATATATATAGTAAATAAACATCTTGATAGCAGTGTTTAAAAATAGGGAAGAAAGACTCATCCAGAAAAGAGAGCAGCCTACATGAAGGATATCTGAGGGGGTAAGCATCAGAGGGGTAACAGTATTGGGTAGACAAGTCAACCCATGTAAGAAGAAAAAATATGGGAAATTATGAAATCATGGAGCTCTGTCAATTATTACCATAAATCAGCTTACCTACTATGAATGGTGATCAAACAGGTGCCCTATAAAATAGCTGAGGTCTAAAAGTTCAGTTTTTTTATTGGGACAGCAGTTTTACTGCAAAATTTCCTCCTTTTTTTTGGCAGCTTAAACGATACTAGAGCAATGGCCATCTCCTGCCAGCTGTGCTTGAGGCAAAACCATTTGATTCTGGCTATAACTGAGAGTTGCTTGATTCGTGCATGCAGTGAAGTCCTCACTGCAACTCTGTACACAGATTTTGGGAAAGGACAGCACAGAAGACTTGGAGGTCCCAAAAGATTTAACACGCACACACGCGCGCGCGCACACACACACACACACACACATACATACACACTCTTAAGCACAATACAGAAGTATGCAGTCAGGGCTTTTGCATTCAACTATAAAGAAGATCAAAATGTATGCTACCTTTTCTAGAGATGGGCATCTTTTGTGGACAGCCCTCTTTTCCATTGCTACCCCAACATAGTCAAAAATCTAAGAGATTCTGTAATCAGCTCTTGAGCTGATTTTTATATCTTTGGTCCTTCAAATATTTTAGGGACACTTGCTATTTTCCCTCTGTGGTAACGAGTACAGTAAGTCCAATCATCTATATCCTTCCCAAAAGGTTCAGGCATTCAGTGGGAAACAAACCCTTCTCATGGGAGTCCCCAGCCTGACTGGCAGAGGGCGCAACAGCCCTCTGGGGGCAGTACTCCATCAGCCTGTCCCTCTGACCCTCACAGTTCCTGGCCATTTGCTGAGAGATGGAACCTACAGATTGCTTTTGCAGAGTCCCATAAGGGTCTTAACAGTTTGTGTCTTCCAAGACAGAGCTGTGAAAGAGAGTTTGTTGGGGATGTCTCAGTATAGACTCTAGTCTGAAATACCTCCCCCCCCATCTAATATCTTACAAGACTTTGTCTCTGAGGGAGGAAATAGGTGTGCTGACTCCCCGCTCAGCTCCAGGTCATGCCCACATGCAAGGGAACTTCTCAGAGCAACTCAGAAAATAACACATAGTTCTCTCCTGGAAAAGTTAAGCTTCATTATTTGGAGATGTTACCCCATTGTGTGTACCCCATTGCACACGCACACACACACACACACAATACAAGCTGCAAAAAAGACATTAGGATCAGAAAAAAAACTTGAATATCCTAACATTGTTATTCAATTGAATCTCTAAAAATCTCTTTTAAAATGTACAGGAGATTCCATTAGTGTCTTAAACCATAGACACCTTCAGAATCAAAGATGAAAATCACAACTCCACATATCACAAAGGTCACATTATGTCAGTAGAATGTTTTTGAGCAGAAGAAAGTGAAAAAATATAAATTACTTCTGGTTCCCATGTCAACATCTGACAAATTATTATGTCTAGTCTTTAGTGCCTGGTTAATTTTCACATCTGGGAAAAATCAAGAAAATGTGAACATGAAAGTGGGTCTCAGGAATACAGAATTGGTCTATCAAACTTCGTAGAGATGGAGGACAGTATCTATGTTAGCTGTAATCACTATAAAAGTCACCTAACCAAAAAAAAAAAATAACAATATGCATACTGGTTGTACAAAATAAAGCAAAGGGCCTTGGTCTCCAGTGACTGACAAGCTTGCTTTCCCTAAAGACACTACTTGCCAGTGCAAATCTGAACCCATAACAAAGAGTGAGAGTGTGTTTAAGATTTCTCTATTTATGATCCATTCAGATTTGATTTCCAAGACCCAAATCCAAGATAGAATTTTCTAGTTATCGAGAATTACCATTTTACTTAAAGGTAAAATTCTTCCCAGCAGGAATATGCGGGGGGGTAGGGAGGGTTGGCTTCAAAGTGTAGTCGTTTCTCCATAACTCTTCTTTCTGCATTTCTTAAAATCTAGCAAACTTTTGATGAGTGAAATAGCCCTCACAGAGAATGCTACCAAATAAAAGCCATCAAGAAAGAAGCAGTGCAGTCACCCCTAACAGCAAACACTCAGACCTGCGAGACCCCCTATTGTAAGAGAGAACCCCCTATTGTGTGGGGCCACAGGTGCTGTTACCTGCAGGGGTGCATTGGGAAGAGCTCAGCATGCCCAATAAATGCCAGTTGAAGATAAATTCTGAGCATATCAAGTCCTGCCCATTCGGCTAGTACCCCTCTTGCCATGGTAATGCCATTCTGAGTGAATAACTGTGGGGTAGCAATTAGATAAGCAATGCAAAACCTGAGCTATATTGGTACTTGGCACCCATATAAGTTCTTGGGGTGTTGACACCCATCTAAGCATAAAAATAGTAGCCATAAAAAGAAATCATCAATAAATTTAATATGTACAGTTTCCTCTGATTTTCAGAAATTCACATTACACTACTTCATTTTTAGGAAAGACATATTGTTATCGGGGGCACCCCCTTCCTCCTCCCCCTCCCCCCTCCCCACTCCCATTAATAGATGATACATACATTTGATAAAGAGCTAGCTACTCTCCTGTTGCTATAGACTTGCAAGTCTCAGAGAGGATATTATTGGTCTTGCCATTAACATAGGTGATTGACAGGACTTCCTCCTGAGCCTGTCTTCAGTGGGAAGAAAGGTATATAGATAGAGCTGAAACAAAGGAAAGGATTAATTCAGCTATTTTGGAAGGAAAGATAGAGGCCAGGCCATGAGAGCTGAGGGGCCTTCAGCCCGGGGCCTTCAACCCTGTATGGTAACTTAGGGCTTTTAGTAAGCATAAGCTGAATGTGCCTGCTAAAAACTAAAGACGTTGGAGTATTGAACTCCATGATGGAGTTTGTCTTACTCAGTTTGACTCAAATGTTTCTGAGAGACCATGTGAGCCAGGCCACAGAAGAAAATGAGTTTTGTTGATTCTTGTACTCTGGAGTTTCTTTCTACTACCTGAAGTGAGGAAGCCACAGAAAGGAGGAGACAGCAGCATACTTTCAGCTACATGCCATTGAAAGAGGGTGAAAAGGAAAAAAAAACTTTTTGCCTTGAACTTGGACATCTATGCCTGCTTCTCTCTACAAAGCAGGCTTCAAACAGTTAATTAGCATCTTCACTGTTCACCTACTATAGGTATGCAAAAATCAGCTACGAACTTCTCTCAGCTCTCTCCCCTCTCTCAGGGCAGAGACTAGTTTAGACTATTTTGCTTCAATTTACCCTCTTCTAAACTTCCGTGGGTTCTTTCCACCATTCCCAGACTCCCTACCAAAATCCCAAGCCAAAGCAAGACTCTCAGAGTACAGACTAATTTATTACTAAACAAGGTGATTTCCTAATTACTACAAAAGGAAACATGTAAGTAAAACTCTAAATTTAACATTATCCAAAACCTTTCTCAACATTGTCCAAAGTCCTTTCCCCAGATTGTCTAAAAATCTTCAGTCTCTCAGTCTTGATCATCTCACCAACATCAGTCAGAGTTCATCTACACATGCTTGAAGATACTTTCCTTTGGCGCACTACAACTCTTCCATGCTGTCTTCTCCTTGTCCTCCTCCAGGTAGTAGAAACTTTGGAACCAGCAAAGTTTACTTTCTTTTTAGGCCTGACTTTCTAACGGCCTCTTCCAGACACAAGTCAAATTCAGCAAAACAAATTCCAACACAGAGTTCAAATCTGCAAACTCCTTAACTGCCTTTAGCACACATGCAGCTAGCCTGGGCCAGCCAGGACTGCAGACCCCAGGCCTTGGCCACATGGCCAAGCTCACATGGCTCACATCTTCATCCCACCAAATGGCAGAATCCAAAACCTGAATCTAAAATCCAAAATCAGAATAAGAATCCCAAATCTGGAATCCTTTCTTTGTTCCAAGCCTCTTTATGTATCCTTTCTGTTTTCCCACCTTCCAGGAACAGCTCCTGCATTATCACATTACAAAGAAAAAACCTGTCTAACTTCTTCCTCCCCCTTTTATCTTTCTGAATGGAAATGCTAATCAAGGCCATTCTCACATTTTAGCATATCTTCCTTGAAATCTGCGATTTTAAACACAAGACAATGACACCCAGGGGGGTAGGTGCCCCCTATCACCATCATGCCTTTGACTACCTGCTTGGATGAAACAGGCCAAAGAGAAGGAAGTATGTTTTTTTGGAGTATGTTCTGATGAATTCTGGTTGGACGTTGGTGAGGTGATCAGGACTAAGAGACTGAGGTTTTGGACTATGTTGGGGTAATCAGGGTTTTTCTTACATGTTTCTTTCTATAGTTAAATAATTAAGATCACTTTGTTTAGTAATAAATTAGTCTACAGTCTAAAAAGTTTTGGTTCTGTCTTGGAATCTTAGTGAAATGGCTGCAGGTGGCAAAGAACCCAAAGAAGGTTAATACTGGAAGAGTTTTGTTTTGTTTTTTCCCTCTGGTTTGGGAAAGGGAAAGCTGAGAAAAACTGCTGGCAAGCAGCAGGGAATTTCGCATAATAATAGTAAGTGGTCAGTGAAAATGCAAGGTACTGAAGCCTTGAGCTTGCTTCTTAGGAAGGAGCTAGAAAAGGAGGATTTTTGAGTTATAGAATTATAGTTAAAAAGTCTCTCTCTCTTCCCACCCGATCCCAATGTCAATAGATTTTTATTCTGAAAGAAAAGATTTTTTTGCTTTTGCTACAAATGACTAAAAGAGAGAGGGCTGAGTATTTGTTTTGCAGCAGTCAGCCATTCTAGAAGCAGCAGTCTGAGCAGCAAGAACAGCACTGTCAAGGTTCTTCCCCAAGAACTACTGTGTGTCTTATCACCCCAGCTTTTACTATAGATAGAGCTATTCTAGGCTTTGTGCTATTTGATTTTTTTTTTTGTAGGTTGTTTTGGGGGTTGGAAATGCTGAAAAAAAAAAGTCCACGTAATTTAATGCCAATTGTTTCTTCACTTTATGTCATTTTGACTTAGCAAAGGTATCATAGATACATTTATTCTACTTTGGGACAGCAGGAGAAAACCTGTATCTCCCTGGTGTTCCTTCTCTCCCCCTTTCAGGTCAGAGTAGAATACTAACTCAGCACATTGTGTGTGGGTGTGGGTGTGTATGTGTGTGTGCATATATAAGGGAACACTATAAGCAACTATGAGTCTACAAGTGACCTAAGAGTAGTATTGGTATTTAATATTTCTGTTCCCTAAGTTTCAGTGTAGAAATTAGAAATGTGTGTTCCATCAGAAGTTATGATACAAGACCTGGCACAGTGGTGCTTGCCTTTAATCGCAGCCTATGGAGCAAGGCTGAGACTAGGAATTGCTTGAGATTTCAGGTTCAAGACCTGCCCCGGGGCAACATATTGAGACCATGCTAGAGCTGGGTGTGGTGGTACGCACCTGTAATCCTAGCTACCTGGAAAGCTCAGGCTGGGAATCACTTAAGTTTGTGGTAGCCCGTGCAATGTGAGCCTGCGATTCCATGGGCAAAAAAAAAAGAAGTTTGCATGCAATTCCAAATGACAGGTCTTTGTCTTTCTCATTTTGCAAGCGTATAATCTCTTGGCAAGTATATTTCAGGTTTCTGAGAAAGAATGATTTCTATTTTTAACACAAGTAGTAAAATAACAGGCATGGAAGTGCAATTTTTTAAAATTCTGCAGAACATGAAATACTTTAATACCCTATAACATTCCTCTGTCATCCGTTTCTTAGCAGTATGCCAGCAATCTCCTCTGATCCTCATGAGTGGTCTCATAACTGCTCCTGAACTAACGCTATTACTTCCAGCATGTTTTGTGTGGTTACATCATTGGAGGAAGCTGTGGCGTGCATCTGCTCATAAACTAATTGTTCACCTCCCCCATGATATGTTGGAGATGAGAAATAGCTTTGGGGAAAAAAAACTGCTTATACAATAAGCTAGCCAAGTGATAAACTCATACCCATTTGATTTAATAAAGTTATTCAGTGAGGGGAAAAGAAAACATCTAACAAATCAGGCAAGACTATTTTCTTTTAAAGCAAAAAAGAGGAAAGGGTGGGATTGGAAAAAGTAAATACAAGATGAAGAACACAGGAGAATATCACAGTAATTTGATCTTCTTTTTTTTACTCAAGAGTACCTGTAAAGCAACTTAGAATCAAATAAACAAGATAAAAGAATCCAAACTATGTTTTTCTCTAGTTGTTTTGGCTGGTTAATTTCAGCTGTATCCAATTAGAATTGAGCCACATCAGCAGATAACATTTGCTTTTTACATCTCCCCAGTCAGCATATAGACAGAGAACTTAGGCCTTGCTGCAAATACTGTGCTTTAAAGCTTTCATGGGAATGGTGAGTTTAGTTTGATAGTGCAACAGTATTTTAAATCACAGCAACAGTGAAAATGGCTATAGTTCAACAAATCTAACGAGGTGCTAAGCATCTTTAGTACCCTAGTCTGAACAATTATTTTTCCCAACTTATTGACAGTTCTGGCAGCATTTACTAGTTTGTTTTCAGAGGCAACACTGGTTGTTCATCAAGATGTTAACAGCTGATCTGCAGAAGTAAGGAGAAATGAGCTTGGAAAAGTTATTTGCTGTGTGTTCTTCCTTCAGATCCACAATGACCATTAGAATAGTGACAGTGGAGTTCTTAGAGTAGGAAAACCCATTTCAGTTTACTTATATATTCCCAAACTTATAATTAAGGAAGTCATTTTTACACAAATGAATGAACACTTGAAGAAAGAGAACAATTTATGCACACTCTGAGCTAAATATGTCTCAATGATAAACAAAAGGCTAAGAAAGTGATGGCTGGAGATTTTTTCGGATTAATCTTTGATGTGTGTGATGACCTTACAGCTTGTCCTACCAAACCCAAAATTGTACAAGTGCTGAGTCTCCTGGGAGTCTGTAATTTTCTTCAGAGACTTGAGTCTCAGGTCAGGTAAATAAAGGAGGGTAAAGATCACCCAGGTTTTCTATTTCATCCATCCTTCTAGTTAAACCCTACTATCTTAGAATAGAAATGTGCATGGGGAAATGAACTGGTTATAAATACAGTTTTGCAGAAGAGGACTTTACCTCCTAAATCATGATTTTTGTATAAAAGGACAAGATGAAAAACAAGACAGACTATACATCACAACAGTGAGAAGGGTGTGGTTGATCTGAAGAATGCTTAATTAGCATGGGGGCTCAAAATGGAATTGGCTAGTGGGAGCAGTAGACTGGGACTAGAAGAATGAAACTGGAAACTATGAGGTGTGATGTCTGGTAGAGAAGGAAGTAGTCCAGTGGAAGTGGTGGTGAATTTATATTCAAGAGAAACAGCAATTAAATCAGTTGGAAATAGTATGTATTTCAAATACCTGACACTAATGTACAGGCTAAGGAGTAAAAAACATTTATGACACTTATGTCTTCTAACAATAAATATGTTCAATTAAGTGAACAAATACTACCTGATGTGTAGCTTGGTAAGAAGGGATTTTAGAATATAAAGGGATAAATCCTGCTTTCAAAAAAAGAATACTATAAATATTTTAGTAAGAAAAAATTTAAATACAAATAATATATAGGTATACTACATGATTAGTAATGTAATTAGGACTAAGTATTGTAATATTAACCTACCAGTGATATGCGGGATGGATTGAAATACAGGTAGTAGAAACCAGAGAATAAATAACAGTCGTGATTTTCAACATGGAGTCAGAGGTCAGCAAACTTTTTCTGAAAAAGGTCTGTTAATAAATACCTTGATAATATATACCTTTGATAATGATAATGATAATACCTTTGCATCCCATATGGTCTCTAGGCAGTAGGTAAATGAGTATGGCTACTGTTTTCCATAAAACTTTATTTAGACAAGTAAATGTAAGGGCAGAATAGGTCCATGAGGTTTCATTTCCCAGTCTGAATTAAATATAGGAAGCCTAAAGTCAACAGCAGATGAAAGCATTGAAATTCATTGCTATATCCAAACAAATGTGGTCTTTAAAAACAAGTCATAATTTACTAATCTTATTTACAATATAGTATTTTGGATTTCCATAGCTACCTATAACTAACTCTTCCTTTGGAAAAAAATTAAAAAGACAATTGAGCACACTTTAATTGTGTGTTGTATACATGAATGCACATCAGAGAATGGCTAAGGAAGTAAGATGTGTGAATTTTAAAATACAGAGATACAATAGTGTAATATATAAATATATAGTGTGTATATATATGTGCAATCAATTTTTTAAAAAATAATAAAACTATATAAATTTAAAAAATAAAAGCACTTGGCAAATGTTTGGCATCTGACAAAAAATAAAATATAGAGAGAATTAAAATACATGACAGTAATATTACAAAAGACATACTGGATAAATGAAATCAATATATTAAAAAACTCCTGCATTTTCCAACAGCTGGTTGGAACACAATTTTTAAATTAGATTTTAATAAAACAGGGTGCTTTTGTAATTTCTATAGTTACCATTACAAGAATAATAGAATATTTATGTAGTTGGGGAGCTAGTAGAAGAAAAAATGAAATAATAGAAGACCATTTAGTGCTGAATAAAGCAGGAAGATAATAAAATAGAGATATGGAACTAAAACTTTAATAATAAATGTTATATTTATGCCCCAAATATATCAGTACTTTTATCATATATAAATGTACTATTTCCATTTAAATAAAGGTTGTTTAGAAGAATAAATTGTAGAGTTATGGGTTCTTTGATAGTAGATGTGGTGCCTTAACATGCATATGAAGAGGTGTGGTTTACAATGTTAAAAACTGCTGTTACCTCAATAGAAATAATACAATAAAAAAAGAAATAGTGTTCAAAACTTAGTATGTCTTCACTGGACATTGTCTTTTTTGAGTAAGTGACATTTGATCTTTAGGATCAAGAAAGATTCTGAGGGAATATGTCCACAGGAAAAAATGTTAATACATTTAATAACTATGCTTGAAAAAATATTAAATGCCTTAAATTTTGCTTTAATTGGTTGTCCTTTCTGATTGACCCAAAAAGGTCTTTTATTCCCAGGTGAGAAGTATGATTCTGGACTGACTGAACAAATGAAAGCTCTAACCTTCCACATGTTTTTTCCTACATCTTCCTATTTCCCAGCTTTCACCCTTTTAACATCAGATAGAAAGAAAACACTATTCAGATTATTCAGATAAAATCTGATGATCTGATTCCTGAGGTTCCACTAATCTGACTCCTAAGAGTTATTCTAGGAACATAGCTAAATATAAGTACTGTGTACATCAAGAAATTGCCAAAAAATATCTAGCAGCACAAACAAAACAAATATATATATAACCTAAGGACTTAACAATAAGAAATAAGTAATTTCTCATAGAAAAAAATTTATAACAATTTTAAAATGTAGATGTGGAAATATCGTGCATTAGGTGAAAAGAAAAAATTCAAAATACAGAAATCTTGAACTCTGAAATAAACAATGCACATGTGGAAATCCTGGGAAATGCAACTAATTGGTGCATTCAGTGGTACTTACCATACAAGAAATAGCACTATTTTAAGTCCTAAGAGTTTGCTGTTATGTTTTGTGAGAATTTTAAACCATCTTAGCATTGTCACATATGCTTTGGACCCTAGGTAGT
>PVHY01019537.1:0-27202 GCA_004024945.1 Uropsilus gracilis | reverse complement strand
TGCTTGAGTCTGTGGTACCCTGGGCAACGAGAGCCTGCGGTTCCACAGGCAAAAATAGCAAGACCTAATCTCAAAAAAAAAAAAAAGTAAAAGAAGTCAGTGTTCTTATTTGACCTAATGGTTAAATGTGGAGGCAGAAACTTAATCATTTGAATGTGAACAGATACCTAATCTCTTTGAAAGGAAACCCCCCCCATTTCCTTAGTCTTCTAGAACCTTAATCTTCTAGAACTGCAAATAAAACTTTCTATAATGATGGTGTTTTTGGATGCCTATTATTTGACCAGTAACTGAGGAATTGGACTTTTAATTTAACTTTCTTTTTTTTTCTTTTTTTTGAGACTAGGTTTATTTTTGCCCGTGGAACCACAGGCTCTCATTGCCCAGGGTACCACAAACTCAAGCAATCCCCAGCCTCAGCTTCCCAGGTAGCTGGGATGACAGGCGCACGCCACCACGCCCAGCTATTTTTTTGGAACTAGGTCTCACTACGGGCCCCAGGCGGGACTCAAACCGCAATCCCTACCCCCTTCATAGGCTGAAGCTTACAGGCACGAGCCACTGTGCCCAGCTTGGGCTTTTAATTTTAATTCTTTTTAGTTAGGTGATATTTAAGTGGTCCTGTGACTAGTGGATATCATACTGGACATTGGGACTTCCCTACCATTCCCTTTGCCCATTTTTTCCGTTTTTCTTTACCCAAGTAGTTCAAGGGATCTCTTCCTTAGCTTTTAGGATCTAATTTTAATTTAAAGATTGGAAATCTCTAATTGGACAGGTTGTTATTTCTTCTTTTATGACATAAAAAAATCGGCCAGGCACGTGGCTCATGCCTGTAAGCGGCAGCCTAGGAAGCTGTAGCCACAGCCAGGAATCACAGTTCAAGTCTCTCCGGGGGCCCGTAGTGAGACCTAGTTCTAAAAAAATAGCTGGGCATGATGGCGTGCTCCTATAATCCCAGCCACCTGGGAAGCTGAGGCTGGGAATTGCTTGAGTCCTTGGTACCCTGGGCAATGTGAGCCTGCGGTTCCCCAGGCAAAAATAGTGAGACCTAGTCTCCAAAAACATAAAAAAATCAGGATAGTCCTAACTGGATCTGGAGTTGATTTTTTAATAGTGGAGTATACATCCTACTGATCTTTTTTTTTACTTGTTTTTATTTATGTATTTTTTTTTTTTGAGACTAGGTCTCGCTATTTTTGCTCATGGAACCGCAGGCTCACATTGCCCGGGGTACCACAGACTCAAGCAATCCCCAGCCTCAGCTTCCCAGGTAGCTGGGATTACAGGCGCACACCACCATGCCCAGCTGTATTTTTTTGGGACTAGGTCTTGCTACGTGCCCCTGGCGGGACTCGAACCATGATCCCTGGCCCTGACCGTGACTTCCTAGGCTGCTGCTTACAGGCATGCGCCACCATGCCTGGCCCCTATTAATATCTTATTGCCTTTGGAAGATAGTCTCTGTTGTTGAATTCCTTTTTTTTTTTTGTCCTGAGTCATTTTTAGACAGAGGAAAATCTCTTCCCAAACTCCTAACCCAGATCTCTGTGGCAGTACAATGTGCTAATTATAATCTCCCAGAGAGTTTTTACAAGGAAATATTTGGTGGGAAAAACTTGAACTTGAATTTTCTCACTGAAATAAATTTTTTCATAATCAAAGGATGTACTGCTATATTAAGGTGGCAGGCAGTAGGGGCCAGTTTCCTAGAAAGGCCAATGTTGATAGGAAGCAGAAATAGTTTAAAAGGAATTATGTTTGGTTGAAAGTCCAAAGCCATTCACCATCCTGTCTTTTTCTTAATGGTGTGTCTTAGCATCTTGTATCTGTCTTTTCTGCAGCATGACACTTTGATGTGTTACAGGTATGCCCAATCACATACACATGGGAGCAGGACCTCCACCTCAGTTTAACCGGATGGAAGAAATGGTATGGAAGGGGGGAAATGGGGGAAAATGGTTGTTGCATTGCAACAACTTACTTTTTAAATCCAGAAAAGGTTCAAAGTCCGTTTTCCCATTTATTACTCGTTTCTTCTCATTTCTGTCTCCAGAAATATAGAATAGAATATTTAGTTTCGGGCCGGGCATGGGGCTCGTGCCTATAAGCTTCAGTCTATGAAGCGGCCGGGGCTAGGGATTGCGGTTTGAGTCCCACCTGGAGCCCGTAGTGAGACCTAGTTCCAAAAAAATAGCTGGGCGTGGTGGCGCGCACCTGTAATCCCAGCTACCTGGGAAGCCAAGGCTGGGGATTGCTTGAGTTTGTGGTACCCTGGGCAACGTCTCAGAGCCTGCGGTTCCACAGGCAAAAATAGCAAGACCTAGTCTCAAAAAGAAGGAATATTTAGTTTCAAATTTTGATGTTTTTTATTGTTTTCAATTCATTTTGTAAATACTTATAAATACCTGCCATGTACCCAGCATCTAGAGGAGGGGGATTTGGTATGAGCCTCATCCTCTGGAAGCGGTCTTACTCAGCCTCTTCTTTATTTCAGGGTGTGCAGGGTGGTCGAGCCAAACGCTATTCATCTCAGCGCCAGAGACCTGTGCCAGAGCCCCCTGCCCCTCCTGTGCATATCAGTATCATGGAGGGACATTACTATGACCCACGTGAGTTTTTTTCTTACTGTCGGGGTACCTTTCTTGGCAGGGTGAAGTGAACTAAGAGACCAGCCTCCTGCGTAAATTTCCCTTTTGACCCCTCACTGTAGTTACCACATATTGTCTGGTTGCTGTTTTCGTCACATGGAAAACTGAGAGCATCTCTTAAAGGGTGTGGGGGACAAGGAGACTTATCCACACAATATGAGGAGTGAGAGTTTATGAGAGTCCCAATGTGATATCTTACAGTGCAGTTCCAGGGACCAATCTATACCCATGGTGACAGCCCTGCCCCACTGCCTCCTCAGGGCATGATTGTGCAGCCCGAAATGCACCTTCCCCACCCAGGTAAGCTTTGTACCACTGCCTGTATGCTTCCAGTATGTGAGGATGTATGTCTGGGGCTTCACAGACCCCATCCTCCTGAGTTCTATGCTGCTCTCTTATGAGACTGGCCACTCTGGCTGCTTGGGCAACAAACTCCTCTTGGGTCCATCCTGTGGACTTCCATCCTGAGCCTGTTTGTGCTGAACAGTTCAGCCAGGCCATCCCATGGAAAAGATACTGTCTTTTTATTTCAACTTTTGTTTTCCTCCTTGTCCAGGTTTACATCCTCACCAGACACCGGCGCCTCTACCCAATCCGGGCCTCTACCCCCCACCAGTGTCCATGTCTCCGGGACAGCCACCACCTCAGCAGTTGCTTGCCCCTACTTACTTTTCTGCTCCAGGCGTCATGAACTTTGGTAATCCTAGTTACCC
Organism: Uropsilus gracilis; assembly: GCA_004024945.1. Taxonomy (NCBI): domain Eukaryota; kingdom Metazoa; phylum Chordata; class Mammalia; order Eulipotyphla; family Talpidae; genus Uropsilus; species Uropsilus gracilis. Next base: position 23,838 of record PVHY01019537.1, on the reverse strand, counting down.
TTATGCTCCAGGGGCATTGCCTCCCCCACCACCACCTCATCTATATCCTAATACACAGGTAACTTGGCCACTGAACATACTTTACTAGGTGTACATCCTTTAAGTCAAATAGGAATGTGGTGTGAGAAAATTGCTCAAGGGATTTGACAGCATATTCCACTGCAGCTGATCTCCATGTAGCACCAGGATGCCTCTTGGTGGTCAAGAGCTGGAAGTGCAGCTTATGTAATGCCCAGCATCTGTTTCTTCTCTTCACTTTGTCTAAAATGTTTTGTTTTGGTACTTCTTAGCTGGCTGTGTCACTGTTTATTCACCTGCCTGAGATTATATTCTGCTTATCAGCCCTGCCCTTCCCTGTACGGCTCTCAACAGGCCGATACCACTTGATAGCTAGCTGCAGTGTCACTACTGAGCTCAGCCTCTTCATTTGTGAACTGATGGTGAAATTAGAGAATGGCCGGGCACGGTAGTGCATCCTTGTAAGCGACAGCTTATGAGTCGCGGTGGGGTCTGGGGATCACGGTTTGAATCCCACCCAGGGCAACACAGCTAGACCTAGTCCCAAAAAATAGCTGGGTGTGGTGGTGCGCACCTGTAATCCCAGCTATCTGGGAAGCTGAGGCTGGAGTTTGCTTGAGTCTGTGGTACCCCGGGCAACGAGAGCCTGCGGTCCCACGGGTAAAAATAGCGAGACCTAGTCTCAAAAAAAAGAAAAAAAGAAAGAAATTAGAAAATGGTTTGAAAAGTAGAAACTAGAGCATATGTATATCTTAAGGCAGAGATGAATAGTTATTTAAAGGGGGAACAACTTAGAGATTTAAAACATTATAAATTACCCAATGCGCTTATTTTTGTGACCAAATAACGTTTCCTGTGTTTCAGTATTTGGGTGAATTGATTCCTGATGTTTTCCATAGGCCCCATCACAGGTGTATGGTGGAGTGACCTACTATAACCCCGCCCAGCAGCAGGTGCAGCCAAAACCCTCCCCCCCACGGAGGACTCCACAACCAGTCAGCATCAAGCCCCCACCACCTGAGGTATGAAAACTTCCCCTGCTGAGGCCACATCCTGTGTTAGTTTCCCCAAAGAAGTTCCCTCCTTTTCTGGGTATGTTTCTGTGGAAAACAGTCCTTTTTAACTTTTTTAATGACCTGAGAACTAATTCCAACTTTACTATTTCAGGTAGTAAGTAGGGGTTCCAGTTAATATGAGCTTCTGAATATTTTAAACCTAACATAAGAAAGTAAGTGCACATTTTCTATGACTCTTAGAACATTATTGAAAATCATTAACAGAATTGCCTGATTGATGCTTTAAGTTCTCATTGTGGGATATCCTGGAGGGGAACTTCAGGGTATCCTAGAGTTTGCCAGATTCTTTGTTGCAAATGTATTGAGCAGGATTGAAGTAGAAACCAGTGTTAGCCGGGCAGAGTTTCATTTGGAAAAATAATGATTTCATTTGGGGAGCTGCAAGGAAAATAACAAGTGCATTTTTTATCTAGAAAAGGGGAAACCTAAGTTTAAGGTGTTAAGCAAAGTTGACTCTAGATGACAAGGAGAAAGCCCGTGGGTGTTTTGTTTTTTAGGTAAAACATGTTATTAAGAAATGAGACTTTTTGGGGCCAGGCATGGTAGCACATGCCTGTAAGTGGCAGCCTAGGAAGCCAGGGTGGGGACTAGGGATCATGGTTTGAGTCCTGCCTGGGGCCCGTAGCGAGACCTAGTTCCAAAAAAATAGCTGGGCGTGGTGGCGTGCACCTGTAATCCCAGCTACCTGGGAAGCTGAGGCTGGGTATTACTTGGGTCTGTGTTACCCCAGGCAACATGAGCCTATGGTTCCAAGGGCAAAAATAGAAGACCTAGTCTCAACGACAACAAAATGTGACTTTTTGGAAACAGTTTGTAAATGCTTGAGAGATCTAACACTTTGGTGGCTCTTCCCTCTTCCCCATCCCTGTCAGAACAGCAGACATGAGAACCCAGGAGAGAAGAGACCTACAACTGGCTGTCTACTGCTCGGAGGCCTTCAAAGAGACAGGGTGACTCCTGCTCAATAAGGACGCCTCCTGCCTTCCTCTGAGAACAGGCTCTGTTGGAGAAAGGGAGACAAATGGACTTCCTCCCATCTCTTCCCTACTTGAGTTGGCTATGCTCAGAGAAGCAGAAATCAGGCAGTCCAGGCTTCTGAGTCCACCTCCAGAAGCCCATGTGTTTGTTCTTTACTTTCTCCTGGGAAATTTAAATATCTCCTGCTCCCAGGAAACTCCTTCCTGTATATGTTTTGTTATCTAAAATGTTCATTTTTAAAGCCTGGCTTGCTATTCTTAATATTCTTTTAGTCAGTCCCTTCCCCTCTCCCCCCCCCCCACTTTCCCTCCCTCTTTTTTTCTCCCTCCCTCCCTTTCTCTCTCACTAAATGAGACAAGTCATTCTTCTGGATTACTCACTCCTCTGGGTTCCCTTTTGACTCTTCCCTGCATCCCAGATAATTGGCAGTGTACCAGCCAGTATTCCCCCACCATGCCTACAAAGAGCTGACCTCTTGTTTTTGGTTGGCCTTTGTTATTGTATATTTGGATTCTCTTAATTCCTCTAACCCTATGGAAACATAGCTGTCTACACAGAGTCCTATTGTGGAGAAAAGCCCAAGTGTGTGGTAAAAGGCCTTCTTTATTTTGGTTCTTGGGATCCTGAGCCACCATCAGTTCCTCTACTCTGACTGGCTTCAGTCCTCTACTGAGGGACAACAGTGGAAAGAAATGGCAAATCAGATACTTTTGTGAGGGAGGGTGGAATGAGAGCTTTTGTATTTATTCACACAGTTCTGGGGCTTGGTCTTTGAGGTAAGTGGAATTAGAGGGCTCTGTTGCTCTTTCCACCCCTTCTACCACACCATCTTTACAGTTGCTGTGGACCAATGCATCTCTGTAGAGACAAATATCACCCAGCAAGCAGTTTGCTTTGTCCTTGGCAAATACTCTTTTCTCTGTGTCTTTCCTGCAACTGTGTTTTTGACATTGCTACCATCCCCCAAATTCCTGTCCTTGCAAATAGAAGGTACCACACCTGGGCTTGAGGCCTAAGGAAGTCAGCCACTTTCAGGTCAAGGACCCCTCCCTTTCTTCCCCATCCATGGCACTGAACCACTCCCCTGCTGCCTCTACAGAAAAGATTTCTATTACGTCTGCCAGGGGTAACTTGGCCACTGTCACTGCCCCTCTAGAGAACCTGAGGGAGAAGGTGGTGGCTCTGTTTCCCCACAGCAGAATCATTGTTCCTGTTCTCTGATAACTGGCCTAAGCACTCAGTTACAGGTGGGAGGGGAGGTTGGGGGAGAAGGGGGAGAGGCACACACACCGTAACCCCCAAGAAGGAAATAAGAGATTCTTTCAGGGGTAGTGGTGGTTGTGCCTTTGGTAGGCTGTTCCCTTTGCCTTAAACCTGAAGATTTCTCCTCAGTCCTGTGGGCAGCATGCCCAGATTCCCAGACCTTAAGACACTGTGACAGTTGTCTCTGTTGGTCCGCTGCGTTTTGTTGCAAGAATTTTTCTGTGCGTGTTGTCTTTGTTACTGTTTTTAAGAGGTGCACACTTGTGATCAACATTGTGACTTGGAGATAATAAAATTTAGACTGTAAACTTGATCCCTTTGCCAGCGTTTTACATGAGTCTTGACTTGGGAAGGAGGGAAGAGGACAGCTTGATTTTTCTAGGCAGGCGGTCACTCAACTAAGATTTGTGAAGTGAAAGCCCAGAGAGGTAAGGAGCCCCGTGAGGCCATGAAGTGTGTGTACTTGCCACCAGTTGTCTCTTCCAGCTCTGTTGCCACAGACCTGGTCTTGGCAAGTCTCAGTGACAAAAACTTGCCACCCATGGACATTCTATACCCCTATATCTACCTTTGTTTTTGGCAGGTAAGTTTCCAGGGTGATGCACTGAACACTAGCACATTACCAGGTCCCAGAAGAGAATGAGGCCCAGGTAGCTAAGCTTGAAAAGTAGACACTGAAGTATCAAGGCTCACAGAGGGGCTCCTAGCAATCTCAGTACCAGTAAGCAGGGGAAGCAATTAAAAGGAACCCCCCCCACCACCACCCCAGCAGCTGTTTATGCAGCTGGTGACTTGGCCACAGCCTCCAGTGCACACAGAGCAGACCTTAGCTTTGAGCTGACTCGGTGCCTCTGGGTCCTAGGTGGGATAGAAGTTCACTACTGAGCCTATACCAAGTGTGGGAGAGCATTTGGATTTAATGTAGAGCTGGCTTGAGCAGTAAGGTACATCTTAAAATGACAGTTGGCACTCCCCCCAGCACCTCCTGGTGCAGCTGGTATAGCTGGAGGACTGTGGCTCCATGTCCATCACCTTTTTAAATCTTTCAGCTTCCCTCCTCCCTCACAGGGTGATGGGTGACTATGGGCCTGGTCTAAGGTCATGCAAAGAATGTCAGCTTGGGGGTGGGTTACTGGCAGGAGGAATGAGCAGGTTAAGATGCTTTGCCCCTCACCCTGCTTCTTGCTTCCCCAGTCCTGCAGTTAGATCCCATTGCTCTCTCTGTTGCCCTGGTAACCGGCTCAGCAAGGAGAAACTCAAGCTCAGCAAAGCCCCCAGGTTCTCTTTGCCCTCCCAGCCTGCTTCTCAGTGGGCAGAAAGGAGGGGATCACAAGGGACAGGCATTCAGCTTTAGGAAACCCTGCCCAGTCTCCTTCCACAAGTTGATGGGGTGGAAGCTCAGTTAAAGCTTTCCGCCCCCATGTCCTCATTCATTTGGCCCTCTTGCCCTGTTTCTCCCATGCTACGGTGAGATGCCCTGCGAATCCTCCTTCCTCTCAGGATTGGCATATATCTGCTACTTTGTGTGGGCGAATCAAAACAGCAAAGACTTAAAATCCCAAAATCTTGTCTCAGCATCTGCAGCCGTCTTGGCTGAGGTTGTTCCTCTGAAGCAGCAATTCTCAGCCCTGCCTATTTGCATCACATGGGGGTCTTTTAAAATGCCATAAACAAGGGCCGGGCATGGTGGCCCACGCCTTTAAGCTTCAGCTTATGAAGCAGCCGGGGCTAGGGATCGCAGTTCGAGTCCCGCCTGGGGCCCATAGCAAGACCTAGTTCCAAAAAAATAGCTGGGCGTGGTGGCGTGCGCCTGTAATCCCTGCTACCTGGGAAGCTGAGGCTGGGGACTGCTTGAGTCTGTGGTACCCCGGGCAACATGAGCCTGCGGTTCCACGGGCAAAAATAACAAGACCTAGTCTCAAAAAAAAAAAAAAATGTCATAAACACCGGGCACGGTGGCATGTGCTTGTAAGCCGCAGCGGCAGGGTCTGGGGATTGCGGTTCCAGTCCCACCCGGGGCAACACAGTGAGACCTAGTCCCAAAAAATAGCTGGGCATGGTGGTACATGCCTGTAATCCTAGGTACCTGGGAAGCTGAGGCTGGGGATTGCTTGAGTCCATGGTACCCCGGGCAACGTGAGCCTGTGGTTCCACAAGCAAAAATAGCGAGACCTAGTCTCAAAAATAAGTAAATAAAATGTCATAAACTTTGATTCCAATCTCACATTTGACGAATTACATTGAATTAGAGTATGACCTGGACATTATCAGTACAGAACCTCAGTTACAATGTACAAAAGGGTGGGAACCACTGCTAGGAGGACCATGATTCACAGTACTGGCTTTCCTCTCTGATTTTGAAGGTCTTGAACTTCCGTCTCTGATATCTTTGAGAAGGGAGGCTGCGGTTCTGCTCCCCAAGCTTCCAGTTTCCAGAAGTCTCTCTGCCCTTTTTATTTCCAGCCCCCACACCCTCCACACTCCCCAATTCTTTCCCCTTCCTAACCGACAATCCCAAATCCTGCCCAGAGAGGAGGTTACCAAGGCAACCAGCTTAATCTGGTAACTGTGGCATGTGCTAGGAGTGGAGCCCTCCCTTCTTCCCATTTGGTTCATACACTGCCTGGGAAGCTTCAAGCCTCTATAACCAGTTTCCCTTCTTAAACCCTGAAATATAGGGGTGTCCAGTAAAGAGTGCCCTGGAACCTGATACTCAAATCTCTAGACCAGTTTTTTGCCAAAATTGTTCTCTCTCCTTTTTGATGTTCCATCTCCAAATTCACAGATGGGCGTGCAAAGCTTTATTCCTCTGAACACATGCTCTAGCACACTTAGGACCAGATACATACACAGTGACACGTGTAGCACAAGCCATGTTCTACCACCTCTTCCAGGCTTAGCTTTCCCTGGTACATGTACAGCAAACAGGGTTGGGACCCTTCCAGGATCTAATGCCACTCCCCCAGCTTGTTCCCTTTAACTCTGATGTGCTTACACTGAGCGTTTCTCTATATCGCCCCCCTCCAGGGGCGGTGTACTCTTAGGGCCAATACTGGCATAGGAATCGGCAGTACGGATTATTGTCTGTATAAATTCAGGTGGGGGTGGGGTGTTCTGTGCCTGATGATTTGGGTCAGTAATTCTGGAGCTTGTCACCCATCCCCACTGAGCCCTATTTCCTCCTACTACCATCTGGGCTCAGGTGCCCTTGTGTTTCTGGTCTCCCCACTGCCTACTCTTCTCCTCACCCTACGTAGACCTGCCACAACCTGCTGCTCCCTGCCTGGCTCCTACCTGCCTGCCAGTACCTGCCTCTCACAGGCCAGGCCCTCACCACCTATTGTGCCCTACCAGAAAGGGCAGATAAGTCCCGCCCCCAGCACCAATGCCAATCCACCCAAGAGGCCTTCCCAGTCGTCACAGAAGGAAGATAAAGGCCACATATTCTTGTGAATATGGCAACAGAGCACACTATCGGAGTTGAGAGTGATGGACACCCAATAAGCAATCGCTGCGGCTCTCACCTGGATGCAGGTAGGTGGGTCAAGATGGGCCTCTGGCTAGCCCTGGTTCTTAGAAATGACACCACGCTTCCCTGTAGACGCCGGATTTAAGAAGCCCTCGCCACTGGGCAATCACACCCCCACCGCTGCCCTTCATCCCCGCTTCTCCTCCGAACCCACTCCCACCCAGCCGGTTTCACCCGCGGTCAGCCGGTGCCGGAGTTCAAGCCTCGCGCGGCCCAGGGGGCGGGCCCAGGAAGGGAAGGGGCGGGGACTAGGCGGGGACTAGGGGAGGGGGCGCGGTCTCCTCCTGCCACCTTCCCCCGAACCCCCCCGCCGCCAGGAGCGCAGCCGCCGCTGCTGCCGCCGCGTCCTCTCAGCCTTGCGCTCCGCCCGCTGCCTCTGCCGCCGCATCCCGGCCCAGGAGCGCAGAACCGGGGGCACTGGTTCCGCAGCCTACCCACCCTCGGGCCGTGCGCCGGCCGCCGCCGGCATGGGGGGCTACTGAGAGCGGGCACTGCTTCCCTCTGGCACCTCCCCCGGCCACCGGCCACTGGACTCCCGCCAGCGAGCCTGGGCACCTCTGGCCCCCAGTCCGGCGCCTGGCACGGCCCTGCGCTCTGCCCCTCCGGCTCTGAGCATCGTGTCTCCGCCCCCCCCGCCCGCGCCTGGGACACCTGGGTTCCCCGGCAGCCCCGAGGAGAGGGGCGGGGGGGGGAATGAAGCCGCTGGAGAAATTTTTGAAGAAGCAGACGTCGCAGCTGGCTGGGCGAACGGTGGCGGGAGGTCCTGGCGGGGGTCCGGGGAGCTGCGGCGGGCTCGGAGGGGGTGGGGGGCCTGGCGGGGGCGGCGGTCCAGCAGGGGGACCGCGGCCGCTGCAGCGGCGTCAGAGCGTGTCTCGCTTGCTGCTCCCAGCTTTCCTCCGGGAGCCCCCCGCCGAGCCAGGGCTGGAGCCACCCGCTGAAGAGGAAGGGGGCGAGTCAGCGGGGGTCGCCGAGGAGCTCGGCAGCGGGGGCCCCTGCTGGCTGCAGCTGGAGGAGGTGTCGGGGCCCGGGCCGCTCGGGGGAGGGGGCCCCCTGCGCTCTCCTTCCTCGTACTCCTCTGACGAGCTGTCCCCGGGCGAGCCCCTGACTTCACCGCCCTGGGCCCCGCTGGGCGTCCCCGAGCGGCCGGAGCATCTTCTCAACCGGGTTCTGGAGCGGCTGGCCGGAGGGGCCACCAGGGACAGCGCCGACTCAGGTAAGGAAGGAGTGGGCTGGCTCGCCCCTTCTGGAGTGGGGGTCGCTACCTGGTTCCTCTTCCTCGCCCTTGGAGAGTGGGGGCGGCGCGATCAGGGCCTCGGGTGGGGTTGAGCGGTCCGCTGAAGCGGGGTAGAAGAGAAGCGACAGTGCTCACCTTCCTCCCCGTGGCAGCCTCACCCACGGGCTGGACCAGAAGGGAGCCCCTTTCTCTCCTCAAGCCACCTTGCTTTTCCCCCTGGTCCTTTCATCCACAGAAGCCCATGGGTTCCTGATGTTACTACCTTCTTCTGTGGCCCGCAATTCGGGTCTCACACACTCAGATGGAAGGTGCCCAGAACAGCCTGTGCCACCCCCCACACACACACAGGGGTCCAAATCTTGAGCGCTTCCACCAGTCCTGATTCCACTGAGCAGCGTGGAGCACAGGGCTGGCTCTCTCAGTAGGGCAGTGTCAGATAGACACAAGGCCTAAGCTGCCTTTTGGGCACAGGGGTGTATCAGCCTCAGTAGCTGGGGTGGAGAGAAGCCTTCTGGTTAGAGGCTGACTCTGAAGGTGTTTGTTAGGGGAGAGGTGGCTGGGCAGACGGACAACAGGGCCCTGCAGCATCCAGGGGTCTGAACCTCTCCAATTCCCGCCCTTCCGGGTGGTGGCTTCAACTCACAACCTCCTTACAAAATAATAACCACACCCTGAGAGGCTTACTCCCTAACGATGATGCTATTTCACCACTCCCAACCAGCACCCCTGCTGAGGGGATTTTGAGGAAACTGAGGCCCCAAATTGCCAGTTAGTGGCAATTTGGTAGAGAACCTGCTGGCTTTTGGGGGTGGCAGCAGGATTTGAGGATTTGGACCCTCAGCCAGAGGGTCCAAAATCAGGTTTCACACTTGTTTTTCAGACCTCAGAGGGGAGACTTAACTTAGGTGTAAAGAATGGGGCTTCACTCCCCTAGATTTTTCTCAAGACCTGGGTCCTCTCCTTAGCTCAGGCTGCAGTTGCCCTGGGGAGCTGACACCTTTTGGATTTAATTAGAAAAATATCAGACACACACAGCTCTCCTAACCATAATTTCCCGCCCACACCACACACCCTGTGTCTCTATGACACATTCCCTGGGGAGGCTGTGCGTTGGACCAAAGCCTGCCTTGGAAGAGACAGACACCAAACTGTAGCCCCCACGGCAGCATCTCCCCCACTCAGCCCCGTGTTCCTCCTGTGCACTTAGTTCTCCTGTGAGGTAAAGAGTGTAACAAACTTGTTGTGTTTCCCCATTCCTAGTCCACATCTCTGGAGGTGGAGGTGACGGGGTGTTGGGGGGACTTCAGGCTCACTCTAAGAATACAGCAGGGTGATGGGTAGAGGGGAAGGGAGAAGCTGTCTTCTCCCTTCTTTCCCTTCCACAGAGAGATCTGGTGCCACAGACTTTGTCTCCCTGGGAAAGGACTCTGGAAATGATTGTCACCCCTCTTCTCTGGTCTGGTAGGCAGGATTGCCAGACGAACTGGTTTGGGGAACCCTGCCTCAAACCAGTCCCAGAGTGAAAGAGAATCAGCTTAACCTGCCACTCTGCCATTCTTCATTATAACCAATGTCAAGTCATCTTGGTTTCCTGCCACGGTGTGTGGCAGGAGGGGACTTATAGGAGTTACCACAAGTCTCAAATCGCTAAGCAGCCCGGTCTAACCACTGGGCTCTACCTTGACACTCTGTTTTCCTTGGCATGTTCGGAAAAGAATAAAGACTCAGGAGACTGGGTCCCTTTCCCAGTTCCAGAGAAGTCTCTCCCAACTCTGGGCCTCAGTTTCTCTTTTGAGAAATGAAATAGTTGAAGTCCAGGATCAATTCTTGGTTCTTCTCGTTCTCCTTTGTGGTGGCTAGAATTGGAGGCCAGAGGATGGTGTGCTGAGGACTGCCAGGAGCCTTGGTTTCATCCTGGGGCAGTGCCTGGAGACCTGGCCCTAACCTGTCCTGGTGAGGACACCTGGCTCCCGCCCTGCACTCTGCCTGTCTGTGTGTGCCAGGCTGCCTTGCCCCACCCCAGGGCTGGCTACAAGTCAGGACGACCTTGTACCTGGCTGACTGGCTGAGCCAGGCCCAGATGGGGGTGTGGAGGGGCAGGGGTGATGAGAGGAGCCACTCCCCACCATCCTTCCATCATTAACCCTTCCTTTTCTGGGCATCCAGAGGACACAGGGCTTCTATTTAAAGGCTTTGGGATCAAAGAGACTGCAGTTGCTCCCACTCCCTTTTAATGAGGCTGGTTCTCACCTGCCTACTTGGAACTCAAAGCTGTTAGGGAAGGAGGGGGAAGGTTGGAGATAGGCACATGCCCGCGCGCGCACACACACCCAAACACACACTACTGACCCTAACTTCTGTGTCTGGCAGTGTCTTCATCTGGAGACACTTATGGGGTCTATATTTTTTTTTTATGGGCAGATCTGAAGCTTCATGTATTATCTGACCAACTTCCCACACACATTGAAGAGCAAGTGGGCGTGGCAGTGGAAGGGTGCCCTTCCTTCCCTCCAGCTGCCTTGGCAGCTGCCAGCCCCACCCCCGCAGCGGCTGCCCAGAACCTTCACATGTGTGTGTGCGCGTGCAGAGCATGACGGGGCAGGTGGCTGGGGCTCTCGCCTGGATAATGAGAACTCACCCTCAGAGGGAAGGGAGGAGGGTGGTGAGTGTCCAGTCGGGTTCTGGAAGTGGTCATCAGTCATCAGTGGCACCATTTGATCTCTACAGACATGCTGCTGGATGACATCGTCCTCACCCATTCTCTCTTCCTCCCCACGGAGAAATTCCTGCAGGAGCTGCACCAGTAATATCCTTTTGTGGAATTTGCAAAAGGGGAGGTCGGGAGGCCAACCCCTCATCCCCACCCCACCTGTGATATCAGGGCTTCAGCCCTTCCCTGGAAAACACTCACCAGCTTGGTGACCAGGGGCAGATCACCTAACTTCCGGGGCCTCAGTTTCCTCTTCTGTAAAATGGGGGTAAAGAGTGCCTGCCCTGCCTATCTACAGGGCTGTGGAGCACAATCTGATAGCCGATGTGGGAGTGCACAGAGATTACAGAGCCTGTGCAAATATAAGGTGTTATTATTCTATTAAGAGCACCTCTCTGCCCACTGAGTTATTGCCCTAAACATCTGGTTGCCCAGGAAGTTATTACAGGGTCTGATGTAAACATCAGGTCATGTCTGTGGGTTGGCAGGGTTGGCAGGCTTGGCTAGGAACAAGCCACTCAATGGACTCTTCACCGGGTCACCTAGAAGTTATTTAAGGACTGAACTGTAAACATCTGGTCACTATGTACACCATCACGGGCTCGCTTAGAAACGCCAGCTGTACACTGAGATATGGTCAGGCTCATGATAACGCTGCTGGTCTTTGTCAGCCTCCTGTGAGTTCCCCGTGGGTTGGTCTAGGAAGAGAATCCTCAGGTGAGATTCAAGCAGGTAGGGCCTGGAAGTGGCTCAGCAGGTACCATCTCTCCTCACTCTGGGCAAAAATCTGGACTGGATTATGAGGAGGTCTTGCCTCCAGGGACCCATTGGACTCTTGTCTCTGGTTCCAAATCTTGAGGCTATTTGAGGATGGGTTAGCCTCCCATCTCCCTTCCCAGTCTCTCCAGGTCTGCCTGCCTAGGGCTTTTTCTTAACTCAGGGGTCAGCTTTGTTTGGGCAGGAGACATGGAGGGCCCCGAGGGGATGGGCCGGAAGCAGGCCTGTCTGGCCATGCTCCTTCATTTCTTGGATACCTACCAGGGGCTGCTGCAGGAGGAAGAGGGGGCCGGCCGCATCATCAAGGTGGGCCTGGAAGACGGGGTAGGTGAGCAGTTCTGGAAGGGAACCCTGTTGAAGGACCCATATCCTTATTCTGGGTTCCTGAAAGGAAAAGCTGCCTCGGGGGTGGGGAGGGGCGGTCTTGGCTTGAAATGCTCTTCCGTGCTCAGTGGCAGGAGACCTTACCCCAACCCTTGCAGAGTGATGGGATCAACTGGCATGGGACTCCTGTCCTCACCTTTTCCCTCTACTCCCCAGGATCTGTATCTGCTGATCATGAAGGATGAGTCCCTTTACCAGGACCTCCGAGAGGACACGCTGAGGCTGCACCAGCTTGTGGAAACCGTGGAGCTGAAGTGAGGGGACTGGGTTGGGGAAGGGAGCAGGAAAGGAATCCCCTCTCCCACATTCTTCTATATGGGGCTACCTCTGGTCTTTTGCTTTTATTTTATATTTATATTTTCCAGCATGGTTTAATTTTATTTTATTTATTTATTTATTTATTTATTTTGAAATTAGGTCTCACTATTTTTGCCCATGGAACCGCAGGCTCCCATTGCCCAGGTACCACAGACTCAAGCAATCCCCAGCCTCAGCTTCCCAGGTAGCTGGGATTACAGGCGTGCACCACCACGGCCAGCTATATTTTTTTGGAACTAGATCTCGCTACAGGCCCCCGGCAGAACTCGAACTGCGATCCCTGGTCCCCGCCGCGGCTTCCTAGGCTGATGCTTACAGGCACGTGCCACCATGCCCGGCCCTGGTTTTATTTTAGTCACTTTTTATACTATATGGTAACATGAAGTATGGTTGCCAGTCATTTTTTGGGTCCATTCTGCCATGGGTTTGTGTACTCAACCAACACTTCAGGAAAAAGAGCCTTGATGTGTCATATTTGCTGATTCCCATTGTGTAAATTCTCTACCATGGCTGATTTCAAGTTACCAACATTAACATCACTGAATGTGGAGTTGGGAAGTGATGTGTATTCAGTAGCAGGCATTATATAGTCTCTTCACCTGACAGATACAATAGGGGTAAATGACTTAAAAAGCATATGTAGTAGTAAAAACAATTCAAAAGTTACTATTTTGATAATAATTTGGCTGTAAATTTATTTTATATATTGCCAGGCACAGTGGCACGTGCCTGTAAGTGACAGCTTATGGAGTCGCAACAGGGTCTGGGGATCGAAGTTTGAGTCCCGCCTGGGGCAACACAGCAAGACCTAGTCCCAAAAAAATAGCCAGGTGTGGTGGTATGCACCTGTAATCCCAGCTACCTGGGAAGCTGAGGCTGGGGATTGCTTGAGTCCGTGGTACCACAGACAACATGAGCCTGCGGTTCCATGGGCAAAAATAGCATGACCTAGTCTCAAAAAATATTATTTTATATATTAAATGTTTATTTCCCATACTATATATGTATACCTATTTACATATACATATATATAAATATATATAATGACTGGGTTTAAAAAGAAAGTTGGCAAAACTCCCCCAAATGTAACAACCTCATGAGCTAATGTGAGCTGGTTTCAGAGCACCACTCTGCCCAGCCCTTCATCCCTCTGGTCCTTCAGTCTGCTCTGTGCCCATCATTAGAAGTCTTACTTAAAAGTTGGGCATGGTGGCTCGTGCCTGTAAGCTTCAGCCTATGAAGCAGCTGGGGCTTGGGATCGTGGTTCGAGTGCCGCCCGGGGCAAGACGGCGAGACCTAGTGCCAAAAAATAGCTGGGTGTGGTGGCGCGTCCCTGTAATCCCAACTACCTGGGAAGCTGAGGCTGGGGATTGTTTGAGTCCGTGGTACCCCAGGCAACGTGAGCCTGCGGTTCCATGGGCAAAAATAACGATACCTGGTGGTGGTGTGTTTCTTTAATTCCAGCCTCAGGAGGCCGAGGCTAGGAATCACTTGAGTCTGTGGGTTCAAGACTACCCTGGGCAACAAAGCGAGACCTCATTTTAAGAAAAAAAAAAAAAAATAGCCGGGCTTGGTGGCGTGCTTCTGTAATCCAGCTACCTGGGAGGCTGAGGCTGGGAATCGCTTAAGTCCATGGAATACCCCGGGCAACATAGTGAGACATAGTCCAAAAAAAAAGTCTTATTTAGTTCTCCCTCTCTCTCCCTAGGTTAATGCCACAGCTTTTTTATGTTCTTCTCTCCCTTCTTAATTGAATCACAGCAGAGATCTCTCAGACTTGACAACATCAGGCTTCTCTTCCAAAATATCCACAGCTCCCATCACCTCCCAGCCCTAGCACAAGATGTAACACCCTTCCCTTCCTGCCTGTTCTTATCACCCACACCCCCACCACCACCACCATACTCCCCTTCATTCCTGAACTCACACGCGGGCGAGTTCCCACCTTTCTGCAGTGGTTTATGGGTCCAGAATTTATCCTCCCACCCTTTCTCCTGTTGTCTTCCAAAGACCAGGTCATCTTCTCCATGACTTCCCCCCTTTGAGGAGCAGCCTTCTCGCTCCCATACCAGCCTCACTCTTCTACCTCTACTCTATCAGCCAGCACCTCTTGCTTGGTGTTAGCAGCAGCTGTAAGCATGTCTGTCTCCCTTGGAGACTGTGAAGTCTTTGTCAACAGGTTTTAGCAAACAGCTGATGACCTACACCTACCATGTGCCAAGCAGTGTGCTGGGCCTAGGGCATGAAGAAGAACTCAGAAAAACTCATCCCAGTTTTAAAATTCTTGAACTTGTGACATCCTACAGCAATTTAGGCAAAATAATACTAATAATATTAATGATAATGTGGCCTTGCCTGGTGGGTGGGGTGGATCAGAGAAGAATTCCTGGAAGAGGGGATATTTGGTTTGGGTCTCTTGGACATCTGTCCCATGCTGGCCCTTGTCCTTTCTTCTGGTCCCCTCCACTCTCTGAACCTGGTGCCAGAGCATCCTGAGCCACTTGACATTGCCTGCCTGGCACTCCATATGCCTGGCAGAGCTTCCTGATGCCCGGCTGTGTCCCGCCAGGATCCCAGAGGAGAGCCAGGCACCCAGCAAGCAGGTGAAACCACTTTTCCGCCACTTCCGCCGGATAGACTCCTGCCTGCAGACCCGAGTGGCCTTCCGGGGCTCCGATGAGAGTGAGTGTGGGCGTTACGAGATGGGGCTCAGGGGTCCTGCGGGTTCCCTGGTCCTATGTGGTAGAACTGCCCTTTAACAGAATATTTTTCAGAAACGAAACAACTTAGGGTTGGACTGGGCGGGGTGGGGAAAAGAAGTCTCCAGGTTGGCGCTGTGCCCGAGCGGCCATCTGCCCTCTGATGAGAAGCACCTCTCCTTCTCTGTCTAGTCTTCTGCCGGGTCTACATGCCTGACCACTCTTACGTGACCATACGCAGTCGTCTCTCAGCATCTGTCCAGGACATTCTGGGCTCTGTGACCGAGAAGCTGCAGTACTCCGAGGAGCCTGCGGGGCGCGAGGATTCCCTCATCCTGGTAGCTGTGGCCTCCTCAGGAGGTGAGGGTCAAGAAGAGTGGGGCTGGGGGCCAGGACAGGAGAAACTCACAAGCCCCAGGTCCTAGGGCAGGGGTCAAAACCAGGCCCTACCTAGGAAGGCCCAGCCAGAGATGGCGGTTCGAGTCCCGCCGGGGGCACCTAGTTCCAAAAAAATACCTGGGCGTGGTGGTGCACGCTTGTAATCCCAGCTACCTGGGAAGCTGAGGCTGGGGATTGCTTGAGTCTGTACTACCCCGGGCAACGTGAGCCTGCGGTTCCACAGGCAAAGGTAGCGAGACCTAGTCTCAAAAAAAAAAACCCCAACAAAACCAGGCCCTGGCTCCTTGAAGTACAATTCTGGGACCCGCTGTGTGAACATCATTGGGATCTCATTAAAAATGCAGCCTTGCTGGGTGTGGGGCGTGCGCCTGTTGTCCAAGCACTGGGAGGCAAGAGGCTTGGGATTGCTTGAGTTCGTGAGTTGGAGACTACCCTCGGCAACATAGCGAGACCTGGTCTTGAAAAAGCAGCCGGCTGCCGTGGTGGGCGTCTGTATTCCCAGCTACCTGGGAGGCTGAGGCTGGGGATCGATTGAGTCCATGGTACCCTGGACAACTTGAGTCTGCAGTACCCTGGGCAACATAGAGAGATCTAGTCTCAAAAAAAAAAAAAAAAAAAAAAATACAACCTTTCCCACCCGGTCCTCTACCCCAGACCTACAGACTCTGAACTTGAACATGCTTTTGAAAAGGGTCCCCAGGAGACCCCCAGGCTAAAGTCTGGGAAGCCCTGGTCCATGCTTGGCCATGGACCCAGGTGCTTGCTTCTTTTTAACCCTGGGATATCGTGCTGGTCCTTTAGCCCCTCGGAGGGCCTGAGGATGCTACGTTTGTGAGGCTAAGGACAGCCTTGACCTCCAATCCCCATGAACAGGCAACAGGCCCACAAAGTAACCAGAGTCTTCATGTCCCCTAAGATGAGGAGAGAATTCCTGTTTTCCCCGTGTCACAAGGATGATGGAATGAGAGAGCAGAGTTGTGAAAGAATGTTGGGGGGTGAAAATGAGCTAGGATGTTGGAGGCCAAAGAAATCACTATTTGGAAATTTTTAGAGCTGGGTGGCACCAACATGTCCGTCCGAGCCCCGCTGGTCTAAACTGCGTGTGTAGGGATGTGAGTGGGTGGTGGCCGTGACCAGGTGGGTGCTTGGGGCTGGGGCTGGGGCAGAGCATCTCCTTCTCCTGCAGAGAAGGTCCTTCTCCAGCCTACTGAAGACTGTGTCTTCACCACGCTGGGCATCAACAGCCACCTGTTCGCCTGCACCCGGGACAGCTACGAGGCCCTGGTAAGAACTCTGCCAGAGTCCTTGGCAGGGGCCAAGAGGGACTGGGGACAGAAGCCTGCAGGCCCAGGGTGGAGCCCAGCCCTGTGTCCCCATCTGCCACCAGGTGCCCCTCCCTGAGGAGATCCAGGTCTCCCCCGGAGACACAGAGATCCACCGAGTGGAGCCCGAAGACGTTGCCAACCACCTCACTGCCTTCCACTGGGAGCTGTTCCGATGTGTGCATGAGGTAGGGACCCAGAGGGGCAGAGACTGGGGGGTTGGCTGGAGGTTCTGGAGTGAGAACCCTGCCGTGGGGGCACCTGGGAGGAGGTAGTGTCTGCAGCTGCACTTCCTGGTCTGAGTGCTCGCTGGTAGCGTAGCAAGTCCTTAGGCAATGCAGGTTGTCCCTGGGCACAGAGCAGGGGCCCCCTCCCCCAGCTGTGCGGCAGAGCCGCAGAACCTGGCCATGGTTAGAGCAGAATTTCAAAAATTCACTCTTAAGTAGAAGAAGATAGCGACAGGGTCTGTCAGATCGTTGTCTTGGGGATCAGTCAGCCTTCAGCAAGTGCCCGGCACCTGCTCACTTCTCAATAGACTAGAATATTCTTGTTTTTCCCTCCCCATCTCGGTGGCATCCCTCCCGCCCCCGCCCTCTTGCCTTTCCCTTCGCCCTCCCGCCACCGGCCCCCCACGCCCTGCCCTTCGCCACCTGGCGCAGCTGGAGTTCGTGGACTACGTGTTCCACGGGGAGCGCGGCCGCCGCGAGACGGCCAACCTGGAGCTGCTGCTGCAGCGCTGCAGCGAGGTCACGCACTGGGTGGCCACCGAGGTGCTGCTCTGCGAGGCTCCGGGCAAGCGGGCGCAGCTGCTCAAGAAGTTCATCAAGATCGCCGCCATGTGAGTGCGGCCGCGGAGGGGAGCCGGAGGCCCGTGGCCCCGCCACCCCAGCGCCCGCTGACCCCGCTCCCGCCCCGCAGCTGCAAGCAAAACCAGGACCTGCTGTCCTTCTACGCGGTGGTCATGGGACTGGACAACGCAGCGGTCAGCCGCCTGCGGCTCACCTGGGAGGTGATGCGATCCTTTCCTCCCCTCCCACCTGTGCCGAACCCCCATCCCCCACCCCCCACTCCCCTACCTACACCCCCCTCCTCCCCACGATCTTGGCGGCAGCCTCAGTCTGAGCATCTGGGTGCTCCCCAGCGCAGCCTCCTGGGACTGCCCGAGGGCCTGGGGAGCCTTTGCCGCCATTGGAAGGCGCCCTCTTGCCGCAGGACGCTGAGGCGCTTTAGGGACCCTGTCTGCCTGCAGATTAGTAAAGAGTGGATCCCACAGCAGTGTGGTGGGCAGTCGCTTGGACTTCAGCCCGACTCAGGGGGGCTCCTCGGTACACCGTGAGCGAGCAGATGCCTGGTCTGCCCAGAATAATTCATTCCCAGGCTGCTTCAGGTTCCCCAGACCTGACCCCGGCTCACTCTGCTTCGCAGGGAAGCACAGGTCCTCTTCCCACCACACCTGGGGATTAGTCAGAGGCTCTCCTGACACCCTAGGCGGCCCACTCTGACCTGCCTCCTCCTTTCTTCTAACTCTACAGAAGCTGCCTGGGAAATTCAAGAACTTGTTCCGCAAATTTGAGAACCTGACAGTGAGTGGGTTTGGCTCTATTACCTGCCCCTGGATTTACAGGCCAGAGCTCTCTGTTCCTATAAACCTTCTTCCTCAAGCTTCCCTTTCAAGACTTTTAGTGCCTGACAACCCCCCTCCCCTCCCTGCTGTGCTGGTGGGGAAGGTAGGAGGCTGGCTATCCTGTTTTCCCTGGAGCAGTCAAGGTTGTGTGTGTGTGTGTGTGTGTGTGTGTGTGTGTGTGGTTCCCCCCTCCCCCCACACATATAACTAGAAGCCCTCGTACCCTTTTCTGATCAGAGATGTGTCTTGGGGCAGAGGAGGGCAAAGGGGATGTGGGGCATTTGGGGGTATAGTGGGGCCTGCCTATCTGTCCCTTTATCCCTCTTCTGCCAAATGCTAGGACCCCTGCAGAAACCACAAAAGCTACCGAGAAGTGATCTCCAAGATGAAACCCCCTGTGATTCCTTTCGTGCCTCTGATCCTCAAAGGTGAGAATGCCACCTCCAGGCTCCTCTCCCCACTGTCTCTGTGCCCACTTTCCACTCTCAGGCCTCTCAGCTTAGTTCTGATGCCTAAAGAGGAGCCTAAAGAGGAGCCGCCCCAGCCTGAGGGGGTTCTGTGGGAGAAGAGGGTCTTGAGGGCCTCATTTACCCCGTCCTCCCATTTGATTCTCTCCCCACCCCCTAGACCTGACTTTCCTGCACGAGGGGAGTAAGACCCTGGTAGATGGTTTGGTGAACATCGAGAAGCTGGTGAGTGGCATTGCCAACCCCCAGTCCTGTGAGCAGGGGGGGTTAGGTGGGGAGGGTAGAGGGGCTGACATCCTCCTCCACTCCTGGCACCTCCACGTAGAGAACAGCCTTCCTCCCTGGTGCCCAGCTTGTCTAACAGACTCTTCACTGTCTCCCTGGTGGCATCACTGTGGCAACCCACCTACGGTGGCAAAGCTGACAGGCAGCTCTAGGGCACCTCTCCCTCCCCCTCTAGGGGGGACACCCTGTTACACCCCCTTCTTGGGTCCTTCAGAGACCCTCCAGAATTGGGGACCGGGGGAGTAAAACTGACAGAGATGCTGGGGGGGAGCGCAGAGGGGGAATATCTTCCTCTGCCCTTTCTGGGGGCCCATTCCTTGTTCCCTCCCAGCATTCAGTGGCTGAAAAAGTGAGGACAATCCGCAAGTACCGGAGCCGGCCCCTGTGTGAGTACCCAGGGTGCAGAGAGCATGGCAGGTTGTGGGGAGGGGGTTTCTGGGGAGAAGATCCTGCTGAAGTGCGTAGCCTTAAACTTGGTTTTCTATTCTCGCCTTGGACTTCCTGCCCAACACCTATCCCAGTCTGCACCCTTCTCTGACTGGTTTGTGTAGAGAAGAGGGGAGACTAAGAGCCTGACCACCTCACCATCCTTAACCCCTCAGGTCTAGAGATGGAGGCGTCCCCCCATCACCTGCAGACTAAGGCCTACGTGCGCCAGTTCCAGGTCATCGACAACCAGAACCTCCTCTTTGAGCTCTCTTACAAACTGGAGGCTAACAGTCAGTGAGGACAGGTTCTGGTGGGCCCCCCACCAGGGTCCTCAGGCACCTGGCACTCAAGCACTTTGCACCTCGTCCCAACCCACCTCTGGCGTCTTGCCCTGGAGCAATTTCCTGCCTGCAGGAAAGATTTGGGAGGACTTACCTGAACTCTCTGCATCTTGCTGGAGTCCTCACCACTTATTCCTTCAAGCCCAAACCTCCACTGGGTCCTGCCCTGGAGGGGCAGAAGGGTGGAGAGCTCCTTCCTCCATCCCCTCCCTTGCATGTCTGTTCCAGAGCTGGAGTTTCCAAGTGGCAAGGGGGGCTGCCCCCCATCAACCTCTGGAGGATGGAAACCCTGGGAGAGGTTGGCAGCCTTCTTCTCCACCACTTGTGCGGCTTCCCTCTGGTCAGGGCTGGGACCCCTGGCTGTACCCCTGAGAGTATTTGTTGCCCTTGTGTCTGTGCATGCACTTGTGGTCCCCAGTAAGGAGCGAGTGTTCTGGTAACACGGAGGGAGGGTGTTACGTGTGCTGCGTATGTGGGGTCCCTCTGTTTGGTGCTACCCTTATCTTCTCTGCCCCCCAGATAGTGTGGGGTGCTTACCCCACCCCCACCCTCCCTCCTCTGTTCCTCTGGCTGCCCAGCATGCCCGGGCTTGTGGGCGAAACTGCTGGTGAGGGCTGGGAGCAGTGGCAGGTGGGAGGGGTTACCCATCAGCCCTTGTGAGCAGCTAGAGGGGGCTGGGATGAGAGAGTAAAAGATGCTCAGGGAAACTGGCCTAAGCTGCCTATCGGACCCTCCCTCTGTGGTGCAGTGGGATGGGGTGTGGCAGTGTCAGGAGTTAGGGCTGCTTTCTGCCCACGCTCCTGCTTTAGGGGTGTCTCACTGCTAAGAAGGGAATTGTCATCCCCTTCTGGCTCCAATGTCTGACACCAAGCACATGGTCTCTATCCTTGTCTCTGTCTTGACTCCCCCTTTTTCCTCCTAATCAGAGCTGGGGTGAGGTGAGCCCCTGGACCTGGGGCATACAGTCCCCAAAAAGTGGGGGGTGAGGGAACAGTGGAGACTGTAAAGGCAAAACTGGTGATGCCTTTGTTACCTCTCTGTCTCCCCTCCCTCTCCCATCACAGGCCATCAGGGCCGAGGGGTGCAGGGGGCTCCTGGCAGCTAGTGGGTGAGGCTTCCTGATGTAGCCTCCCCTTCCTTTCTGGAACCACCTCTTTTCCTTCTGAAGAGGCAGCAGCAGCAAAAGCAGCTGCTGCTCCTGCTCTAGGGTGTAAATATTTTTTACCTAAAGCTCTGGAATTGTAAATTTATTTTTTAAATCTCAAAGAGGGAAAGAAACTTGTATCATATGTAAAGATTGTATCATAGGTTATGTTGTACAGTCCCTTTTATACAGCAGTCTCTCTCTGTTCCTGCCATAAAAAATGAGCTCCCCTTTACACATACAGGCATCATGTCCTGCCCTGTCATCCCTTACGGATGGTGACCATGGCCTGCCTCCTGCTCCCTGCCTTCTTGCAACTACTAACACGCCCTCTTCTCCCAACAGTACCCTGCCTTTCCTTTTAACCTCTCACTCCAGTTCCCACGATCTTCTGACCCTGGGTCCCACTGCCCAGTTTGGTTACTGCCCATCCCTAGCCCTGACGTCTGCCCTGCTGCCCCCAGGGGTTGCCCAAACCCCTCCCTGCACCCTACAGCTTTGACAGAGTGAACCCTGTGTACTGTACAGGCTCGCTTGTCATTGTAGAATCCACTGGGTGGAGAAAAAGCTGATAAAGTCTATTAATCAACTCACCTGCTGTCTGCCACTCTTTCTTTGAGGCTGGGGAAGGGCTGTACTCTGGGCCTCTCAGCAGGGCTGTAAAGGAGTCACTGTGCAAATGTAGATGAGAGGAAAAGTTGCTGACCTCATGAGACGTGTCCCGTGGTGCCTGGAACTTGGAAGAGTAAATGATTTAGTTCTTACGTGTTCCAGGTGCCATAGGATATAAGCTGAGAGGTGGTAAGCAGGGCAGTCCTAGCTTAAAGTTCAAAGTACAGGGCAAACCAGAGGGCAGAACTGGCACTCTAATCCAGATCTGTCTAGTGCAGACAGTATGCAGTATTCACACGACCCACATTCACCAGCTGCACTAAGATGGGAGGCATCTAGAACCTACCCTCAGCTCTGATGGGAGCCATCTGAGCTCCAGAGACAGTATCTACGCAAACAGCTACACAGACACATCCCCCCTTTTTTCTTTGAGGTTAGGTCTCACTGTGTTGTCTGGAGTAGTCCTGATCCCATGGACTCAAGGGATCCCCAGCCTCAGTTTCCCAGGTAGTTGGGATTACAGGTGCCTGCCACCACACCCGGCTGCTTTTTTCAAGATCAGGTCTCGCTGTATTGCCCAGAGTAGTCTCCAAACTGTATATTCGCATACTCGAGCGATCCCTGGCCTCTTTGCCTTCCAGCATTTGGATTACAGACGTGCGCCACCACGCCCGGCTACACAGACACCCTTGACCTTTCTCAGTCTACTTCTGCTGTTTCCTCAATCTGCATCTCAGAAAGTGGTCCCCCTCATTCACCCAGACTTTCAAGGAAAGAACAATCCCATGGGCTACAATTCCAGGACATAGGCTGGATTGGTCTGTGTATGCAAGCATCAGGCTCTTGGTAGGTTCTTTCTTGGTAGGTTCCTAGCAGTTAGACACACCAGGCAGACCAGGGCCAGGACTGGGGGGCCTGGGAGACAGGTGAGCCCCCCAGACCTCCAGGAATCTTTTTTTTTTTTTTTTTGAGACTAGGTCTTGCTATTTTTGCCTGTGGAACCACAGGCTCTCGTTGCCCAGGGTACCACAGACTCAAGCAATCCCCAACCTCAGCTTCCCAGGTAGCTGGGATTATAGGCGCGCGCCACCACGCCCAGCTATTTTTTTGGAACTAGGTCTCGCTACGGGCCCCAGGCGGGACTCGAACCGCGACTCCTAGGCCCTGCCTCTTCATAGGCTGAAGCTTACAAGCACGAGCCACTGTGCCCGGCCTCCTCCAGGAATCTTCATGCTCTTTTCTCTGGTCTCTTTCTCACTCTGGCATTTTCTTCACATTCTCTCTTTGCTGTGGTTGCCTCTCTTCTCCCCCGTGCACTCTCACTCCCGGCTGACACCACCTTTTTTTGGCTTTCCTCCCAGGCCCAGGTGAGCCCACTCACACATGCACACAGCCACTGGGCAAGGCATGGACATAATACCACAGGTGATAGTCAAAGAGACTAATGAAGGAAAAAGCCTGACCAACTCATTTACCCCACAGTCTGCTTTTCCATGACTTCTCTATTACCACCCAAAGCACTTTCATGTCTTCCTGGAAGACTACACTAGCCTATGACTGGTTTTTTTGTTTCTTCTCCAACCCTTCCCTTCCCCCACCCTACCCCCTATAGGTAAGCCATACTGCAGCCAGAGTGCTCTTGGAGAAATCAGATCACAGGTGTTTAAAATTCAAGGGTGGCATGACCAAGCATCAGTAGGGCTGTGGAGCAACTAGCTCCACATACATTGCTGGTGGGAATGTAAATTGGTGCCACCACTTTGGAAAACTGCAAGTGTCTACTAAAATAAGACCCAAGAGAAATGAGTGCTTGTGCCCACCAAAAGACATGTACAGCAATGATCATAGCTGTTTTACTCATGATTAAAGACATCGGAAGAAATTCAAATGCCTTGCAACATGTGAGTGGACAAATCAATAGTGGTGTCTCCTTACAACAGAATAACCCATATTGGCCAGGCACGGTGGTGCGTGCCTGTAAGTACCAGCCTATGGAGCACAGCTGGGAGTGGGGATCGCAGTTCGAGTCCCGCCCAGGGCAACATAGTGAGACCTAGTTCCAAAAAATATAGCTGGGCATGGTGGTGCACACCTGTAATCCCAGTTACATGGGAAGCTGAGATTGGGGATTGCTTGAGTCTGTGGTACCCCGGGCAACATGAGCCTGCCTTTCCACAGACAAAAATAGCAAGACCTAGTCTCAAAAAAAAAAAAAAAAAAAAAAAAAAT
>PVHY01019536.1:0-27195 GCA_004024945.1 Uropsilus gracilis | reverse complement strand
TAGTTACTCTCCCCACTGCAGCAGAGTCAACATTTAAAACAATGAAGGGCATTAATTAGCCTTGCTTCTAGCCTTGCATCACTGATTATGTCTCCAGTTTGTGAGAGAAAGAAAGTCATAAACCACTGTGGCAGATAGTGGCCTGAGCCACCTCATCTGTGACTGCCGGCGGTGCTTCCAGGGCAGACCCAGGCAACAGACAGTTCCACTCCATATATCAGAAGGAGGTACTCCATGTGTCAGAAGGAGGTACTGAGAAGGAGGGAGATATTTCTAGATACTGTGCTCTTTCTCAAAATTAGTTCTTGGTGGGGATAGGGGCTGGAGTGAAAACACCCAGTTAACACAGACTTAGGTTGTTACATCAAGGTTATGAATTCAGGATATTTATACAACTTCTCCCTCTGACTTTCACCCCCTTGGAAAATGCCCCAAATACTGACTGTTTCCTATTCCTTCCTCAGTCATCCAAGGAAGAGGCTGACATGGCCTACACTGCCTTCCTGCTCCAGTCCAACACCTTGGCTGCCAGAGTCCACGACGGCCCCAGTGAAGCCTAGGCAGGTCGTGGCTACCCTCTCCTTCTGCCCACAGCAATCAGCTTCAGAATCACACTGATCATAATTCTTTCAGCTCCACAGGCCAGACTAGCCCCACCTAGCCTTCTCTCATGTGTCTTCAGAGGGTGTGCTCATCTCTCCAAACCTGGCCATCTTATCTCTATTGGGGGTGAGCTGGTATGAGAAGTTCCCATCTGAAGTTTGTTCTAATAACAGAACCTAAGGTGTCTGGGGAGAATTAAGATCTTAGCAAAAAGAGATCAGCACATATGGGGAGATAACCTTAGGAAGGAGTGAACCTCATGACCTTGCTACAACCCCCAGCTCATCTCTCCATTGCTGGAGGATGCAAGGAGGGAATGGGTGGGGTTGGAGTAGTTAGGGGCAGATTGGGGACATGGAGTGAGTGGTGCCAGTCAAGCTAAGACATGCAGGAAGTAAGCAGGGAATGGGAGGTGGGTGGGCAGTGTTTTGGGAGACATGGGCAGGGGCAGTCAGTGGGTGGGAGGGGGTGGGCAGGGCAGTGCCTCATTCGTAGTTGTCCTGAACAGAGGCAGCAGTGCTGGGTGTGGGCTGCTTCTAACCTAGGGCAGCAACTGCACTAAGGGTGCTCTTCACAGGCCTCCAGCCTGGTCCATGTGGCCATAATGGTACTGGAGGGAGGGGGTGGCTGACATGTGACAGCCCCCCCCCATTCAGAGCCCAACTGGCTCCAGGGTTCAACCCCTTCTGGAAGGAGGGAGAACGACTCCCCAAAATAAACAACCTCTGGCTGCTGGGGAAAATGGTCTTGCAGCCTTTCTCACTTCTCAGATTTTCCCCTGAATTCCAGAATGTCACCTGACCCCAGAAGCACACCACAATCTGTGACTGCAGGAATTTTTTTTATTCCGGATGTTAGGGTAGAGCTGAGTAAAAGACTGTAAAATAACCAGAAGTCCCACATGGCCCCTGAGAACCCAAAATGAAGCTAATCAGGTTGAGAAGTGCTAAGAGTAAAAAATACACCTCGGATTTGAAAATGTAGTACTGAAAAGCAAATGTAAACCATTCCATTAGTAATTGATTACGCTTGTAGATATAGTGGATTGAATAAAATAACTGTTAATTTTGCTTACTTTTTTTTTAATACGCAGAAATTTTTTTACTCATGTGACTTCTATTTGTGGTGCTCATATTTCTGTTTGATGGTGCAGGTTTAGAGAGCCAGTGCCCTGCAACCATGAGTTCAAGTTCATTCTTAGCCCTCCCTGGCCCCCAGTAAACTGGTAGGCAGAGACTGCCTGCGAATCTGGGTCTCCTGAAACCAGCTGGGTCCTCAGTATGCCTCAGCTGAGATGAAGTGAAGAATCTTCCTGAATCGTGTCAACTACACAAAGAGAGAGAGTATATTTCTTAAATTGAGTTAGCTTTGGGTAGAATGAAGCACTGAGACTCCTTGGGCTTACAAGATGATAGCCTTAGAGAGATACACTAAATTTTGTTGGTTAGTTTGCTCTTCTGGGGTGAAAAAAGCAGTTGCTAAGATGTTTGGAGGTGAATTTCTCAGAGTTTGAAGAAAGAGACTCCATAATACATGCATATATACATACATACATACATACATACATACATACATACATACATACATACATTCCATCATTATCCTGCAAGGGTTTAGCATCCACCTCACAGATGCTGAATGCAGAACCATTTATGACCCTGGAATAATTTCCTATCCAGCCTGCTTACTCCAGGTGACTTGATCATCAATAGGGTTACCAAAGAAAATACTTTGCAGCTTTCAACCATTTCCATTTTTACCTCTCCTGCTGGTCTCTGAAAAGATTGTGCAAACCCACCTGGGATTTTTTTTGAACTTTTCATCACTCACTCAGGATTCTTGGGAAACTGAGTATCTTTTGACTTCACTATGACCTATTGATTTTCTCTTCTTTCCCAAATGCATGCATGGAGTCACTGTCTTCCAGAAAATAAAGCCACTTTGCCAGGGAGTCATAACTGTCTCCATCCCAGTTTCCCAATATTTCAGATTACCATTCACTTTCCTTGACCCATCAGGGTTCCTGCTTATTTCTGTGTTCGGAACACAGATGGATTATCCCACAGCTCAGACACTTCCAAGCCAGACCTGCTTTCTGCCACTTTAACTTTGAAGAAAGATTATATTGGGGCAATGAGGCAGAGTGAACTGACATCATTTGATCTAGAGACTAGAACCAATCTCTCCAAACTGACTTCAGATCTTTCTATAAAAACAATTCAGGATGTAATATCATCCACCCTTATGCTGATGACTTCATCTGAGGAGAAGCTTAAAGTGTATAATTGTTCGGGTTGGTCAGATCCTGAAGTTCATTTCCATCACCTAGAAACCAAAAACGCTGAGAAGGGGCAGAGGAAGAAGACTTAGAAGATGATCCAAAAATGACCTTCAGAAAATAAGGTATCTTGCCGAAAGAGAAACAGAGTGACTTGTGTGTAGATTGGGTTTGATTAGGTTACATGGAAACTACTGGAGAAAGCAGTGGAGCCTGCACCGGACTCACCAAACCCTACGAATCCCTGGAAAGGGCTGGCCCCAGGGTCCCAGCTGCTCCTGTATCCCTCTGGGAGTCTCCACCCACACAGAGCCTCAGTCACCCCCAGTACCTGTCCCCTCTCTACTATTTTCCTCCTCAGCATCCTCAAGGGGACTTGTCACCTCTTAGGCCTGAGTTACAAAAAGAAAAATCTCTACATTGTTTTCATACTGGTTATGTGAATATGCCTTTTTTCCAATAGTGTGTAGGCTCCAAATTCTCATACCCTCTCCAATGCCTGTTTCTTTAAGGTGATTTCTTCTCTCTCTAGGAAAGACAGGCTTGGGGGTACAAATTACATAGTTAATGTATTAGTGTGATTTAAATAAACTTGATTACAAAGAATATAGATTCAACATCTTGGTATGTTTTAAGTATGTAATTATAAACCATGTGGACACGCAGTGATATAAACTGTAGCACAAGAAAAAGGGTCTTAAACTTCTTGAAGCCTTTTCAATTCCCACCACTAGGTGATCCCCTACACCTTAGAAAGTCTTTAAAATGAACTACTGGTATGCAAACCTGACTCATACATCCTCCTCTCTACTTCCCTCTGTTCTGTTCCTCCTTGTAGCTAATATTCTTGTTAACTCTTCTTTTAAAATGCTATTTGCTTTTAGTGGTATAGGTAAGTGAGTTGGTCAGGCTTTTTGCCCTTGACCTCCACCATTGGCCTCTATGACCAGCCCAAATGGGACTGTGCCCTCCCCAGGGTTGAACACTTCTGGGCCCAGGGTGTGCGTATGTGTGAGTGGGCACACCCGGGATTGAGAGGCAAGGATGAGAGAACAGCATCACCCCAGGGAGAAAGGGAGCGTGGGAGAGGAGAGAATGAAATGAGAGAGCACAAGAAAATGAGAGGGGGAGAGGGAGGAAAAGAGGAAAAGGAGGGGGAGAGGCGGGGAGGAGAGAGAGAGACCAGAGAAAGAGCAAGAAGATTCCTGGGGAACTCCCCAGAACCCCTGACCTCTGAAGTCCCCTGGCCCTACCCAGCCTGCCTGGTGTGCCTGTGTAGCTGCTAGAACCAAAAGCCTGATACTTGCACACAAGAGAGAAATAAATGAAAAATAAGTGGCCCAAATTTCCACTGTTTATATAATCTTTCTTATGGGAAAGAAAGTAAAGCAACAGTACATGCCCATGACAAGAAATTCAAACTTTCTGAAAGATATGAGTTTGGGAAACTAAACATTGCACACTCACGGGACTAAAACACTCGTTTTATGGTTGAGATAAAAATATTTCTAAAAACTGACATAAGATACTGACAAAAAATGCAAGTAACATCATTTAAACATGTAAAATATCTTTCTGGAACCAATTATCTTATACAGATTCGGATACTTATGACTCTACAATATTGATTTTTATGAATCATGTGAATTTATATACCTATAAAAATATCAGTAGCTGATTTCCATGGCAGAAATTAGTAGTCAGCATTTTTTCCTATGTTTTCATCAATGTTCCTTATATTTCTTTATTCCTTAGTTGAAAACCTGATCCTCAAAGAATGAATGTAGCTGGTATAGGTCCAAGTTTCCAAAAAGGGTATTGTGGGCCTGTTGCGATAGCGCGCCTGTAATCCCAGCTACTTGGGAGGCAGAGTCTAGTAATCACTTGAGTCTACGACTTTGATACAACCCTGGCTGATACAGCGAGACTAGTCTCTAGACAAATAAATAAATAAACAAACAAACAGGTAAATAAATAAAAAAAATAATAAAATTAAATTTTAAGAAAAGTATTGTGAGCAATGTCAGAACTGCCATGAGCTCTGGTTGGGGAAGTTTGGTGAAATTAAAGGTTAAAAGTAGGAATCAGAGTCCACTCTCTAAAGTGGTAAGTGTCATGATCAAGAACCAGGGTTTAGGACAGAGGCAAAGAAGTGGAAAGAATTCACCAGAGACAGTGGGGTGGAATTATTGAAATGCACTTCTAAGAGGAACAGCCAGCAGGCAAAGAGGGCCTCTGCTACATGCAGAGTGAGGGACCTGAGACTCTAGTTATCCTACTGACATCATTGATTTGTTGGGGTGCTGGTCTTGGGGGTGTCCTGATGAGGGGAGAAAGACCCCCACTCATTCCAATCAACAGAACTTGAGAGTAAAAATTTCCTACTAAGGAATGAATGGACTACTGAAAGCAAATATGGTTTTCGTTAAGTTTGTTGTTATTGTTGTTGTTGTTGTTGTTGCTGTCTTTTATATAACACAGGGGTGGGTCTTGTATTCTTTTGTTCTGATTCAGTAAAATTTTCTAATTTTGATAAACCAGGATCCACTGTAGATTTTGCTATAGGGCAATTTCTGTAAGCAGAACTAACATGTTTTTGCATTTTCTATTTCCTTGATGCCACTATAGGATGAGAAGAATGGTCATTTTCAATACTCATGGTAATGAGTCTATTTTGGCTCAATAGGGAATTTTGTCTCCATGAATTAGAGAATTAGAAACATTTCACTGCATGGTGTTGACTGGGACCCTTCCAGGAGTTGAACTTGAGCTGAGCCAAGAAGCTATTTTGCTTGGAGTGTTCAAGAGACCTCCAACAAAGGTGGGGGAGCTGACTTCCATTGGTAGGACTGGCAAACCCCAAGAGAGAAGCCTGAGGACTTTGAGAAGCCAAAAACCCACGTGGGGTGGTAATACTGTGGCTTGCCTGAACCTATACCAACTGGATGTGGAAAGCTTATGCTGATCCACGCGGAGTGTCCAACAAAGTCAGCTGCTTAGTGATGCCTACTTCTTCTGCCCTGCACCTTTGTAGACCAAAAAGACATGTGAAGAGGCCAGGCTTTCAAGATGAAGCTTCATCTTGCAAGGTAGAGATTCATAGTTCTCATTGATATAAATACACCTGCACAAAATAACTAAATGGAAGTAATTTAAGTCCATGGTTCTCTAAGCTAAACCTTTGAGATGCTTCTTAGTTTTCCTGAATGGTTTATTTCCATAGACTTGAGAGAATCCACTAATAGCTCAGTTTCTAGTACAAGGTCAAGTGCAGATTCTTGGTTCTACTGGAAAACTATTAATTGAATAAAATGAAATAAAATCTACAGTTTCTAAAAAAACTCTTGGAGATCCTAGAATATGTCTTATGCTTCTGGGAATCTACCCAAAGGAGACCTCAGTGTGGATATAAAGGGACACCTGTGCTCGAATGTTTACTGCAGCACTATTTATAATTGCAAGAACATGGAAACAACCCAAATGCCCTAAGGTAGATGAATGGATGAAAAAGTGGTATATATGCAGAATGGAATATTACTCATCAAATAAAAATGACCAGTTTGATGATTTATGATAATATGGATTTACTTAGAAGAAGCCATATTAGCAGAAACAAGTCAGAAAGAAAAAGACAGAAACCAAATGGTTTCACTAATGTATGGGACATGGGAAAAATAAAAAGCCATGAAGAAAAGTCAAACAAGGTAACAACCAAATTGAAGGAAACAACTCAGGGGGACCGGAAAGGGTGGGAATGGTCAGGATGGAAGGTGGTGGGTGAACCCCAGGGATGAGAAACATGTGAAATTTATACATAAATTAATTATATAATATAAAAATTTTTAATAAAATTTTTAAAAAGTCCCCCCAAAAAGGAAAGGAGCTTACATCTTATGTTCTTAAACACAAATTATATCTACAGTTTTTTAATACAACTCAAATCAGTTACTTTATTTTGCTAAACTGTCTTTCTGAGCAGTGCTTTTAGAACAAAAGGCAGGTTCTTCATTCAAGTTTATCTATTCTTAAACTCATTTATTTTTAATGGAAGCACATTTGAATGCTTCCATATTACTCTGTAGTGCACCCACCATAAATTCACAGTCACTTCACTGCACAGGCCACTGTGCTCCCTTTCCTCTGTGCTGTGACCCTTCCCTGCTCAGGGTGCTTCCACTCTGTAGTCAGCTTTCAAGAATTAGTTTTCAGGTTTATCCTAATCTGACTCTTAATTTAATTTATATTCCACATATTAGTGATACCATTCAGTATTTATCTTTCTCCTTCTGATTTTATTTCAGTTAGATTTATTCCTTCCAGTTCCATCCACATGGCTGCAAATTGCATACATTTTTTCCTTCTTTATTTGAGTTTTATCCTACGATGTATATATGTCACATCTTCATCTAGTCATCCATTTAGGGCACTTGGGTGAGTCCACAATTTAGTTATACTAAATAGTCCTGCAATAAACATGAGAAGGCAAATTACCTTTTGAATTAGTGTTGTTGAATATTGAAGGTACATACTTAGAAGGAGACTTGCTGGGTTGTATAGCAGACCCATTTTGATGTTTGGCGACACTGCCACACTGCTTTCCATGAGAGCTGAGCCAGCCTGTCTTCCCCCAGAGTGTCCCCTTTTCTCCACATCTTGACCAGCGCTTGTTATTTCTGGCCTTTAGGATATGGGCCATTCTCACTGCTGTGAGGCAGCATCTCACTGTGAAACAGCGCTATAGCAGGGCTATAACTTCAGAAGAAAGTGACAAGGTAGATGACAGGCCTGTGGGTTCTCACCTGTGTGCACAGTTGCAGGATTACGAAGACTCAGAGGACAACAACAGAGTTTATTTAACAGTCAAGGGAAGCAAAGAGCATCTAAGGCCGCAAGTGACTGGCTATCTCATCCCAGATAGTGTCCACAGTATCCAGGAGTCCCAAACAAGAGGTCACTCAACAAGATGGGCTGTCCTATCACTGAGGGCCTGGTGGTAGTGGTGCACCAGCCAGCGGTGGTCCAGGATCCAATTCACGGTGCAGCATCCAACAGTCTGAAGGAGATGCAACCAGAGCTAGGCTCAATGGGGCCAGAGGCTCTTGCACTGAGTAGCCCTTTCAAGGGGGCCAAGCGTGCCAACATAAAGGGGGGATGCTTGCAGAAGCAGCACTGTAGGGCGGGCTCTCCTGGGAACCCACCTTATTGCCTGGGACTCCATGGACCTCTCTTCTACCTATGGCTCCAAGGAGCTGCAGCCCTGAAGCTAGTCAGGTGGGACCCAATGCTCCTCCCTGCACCCCTAAACCCAGGTCTGAGGAGCTAGCTGTTGCCTCCTCTGCTGGAGCTTGCTCTGGCACAGGGACCCTTGCCACTGGGGTAATATGGCAGTGAACCTCTGCTGCCCTCCATGCTTGGTGGCCTCTGTCCAAAGCCTGAGCCACAGTGGGACCACTGATAGTGGGTGGTAAAATGCCTGCCACCAACACCGCCTGCAAGCAGGTTCTGGGGACAGGTGCCAGAGACCCAAGAGAGGATAGGAGGTAGGCTCTGGTGTTCAAATCCTGCAGATGCCTGGCCAGTCATCATACCTGGCTCACTGGAGCAGCCTTCCTGTAGCTGCCTAAAGCCTTCCTCTTCTGCTTTCCCCTTCAGAGTGGCCTGGGAAGCTGCTGCTACCAACATAGGAGCCTCAGTGGCTCCCAGACTCAAATTTGACTGGCATGGGGAAGGGGATGCCCACAGGCAGGTACCTTGGGTGACTGGCAGGAACTCCCAATCCCCATAGTTGTTGCTCCTTTTAAAGTGCCAGCAGCTGCTAGAGCAATAAGACAGGAAACTGCTCTTGCTGCTCAGCCCCCAGGGCCACTGTCTGGGCTCAGGCCACCGCCAAACTAGGCTGATGCCCTGAGCTTGTGCCCTGGGCTTGTGCCCTGGGCTTGTGCCCTGGGCTTGTGCCCTGGGCAACCCTGGGCTGATGCCACAGGCTCTGTTATTGTGGCTTTTATTTGCATTTCCCTGATAAGTTATGATGAACATTTTCTTTTCATAAGCCTGTTGGTCCTTTAGAGAATTGTATATTTAACTTCTGTGCCCACTTTGATTGGTTTGTTTGCTTTGTTTTTGTTGAGTCATCTGAGCTCTTTGCAGAACTTGGAAACTGGACCCATCAGATACATGGTGTGCAAGTATGTGTGCTTTTCTAATACAAGTCTCAGAGGAGCTTCTTAATCTTCCTGGTGTATGTTTTCACACATTCAATGAATATCTTTTTGTTTTTGTTACTATATCTTTTGTACAAAAACTCTTTCGTTTGCTGCAGTCGCATTTGTTTATATTCTTTGTTTTCCTTGCTCCTAGAGAAGGGTCAAATGAGATGTTTCTGAAGTTTATGTCATGGAGTGCTTTTCCTATGTCTTCTATATATTTATGATTCAGGTCTTATATCTAAGTCTTTTTGTTTCCTTTGTGTTGACTTCTGTGTGGTGTGAGATAGTCTAGCCTCATTCTTTTGCATTTGAGAGTCCAGTTTTCTCAACACCATTTATTGAGCAGACTTTCCTTGTCTCAGTGTATATTCTTTGCTTCTTTGTCCTAGTTTAGTAAATCATGTATGTGTGGTTTTATTTCTGGGCTTTCAATTTATTTCCATTCTTCTGCATATGTTTTTGTTTGAAGACTATGTTGTTTGTTACTATGGCTTTGTAGCATAGTTTGAAGTCTGGGAGTGTAATAACCCTATTTGTCCTCTTTTTAGTAAGAACTTTGGCTGTTTGGGGGGTTTTGCAATTCCATATGCATTTCTGCAATACTAATTCCATTTCCTTGAAGAATGCCATTGAAAATTTTATTGGAATTGTTTTCAATCTGTAAATTGCTTTGGATCAAATGACAGTTCTATTAATTTGATTTTTCTGATCCATATGCTGGGTTTTTCTACCCATTTCTTTGTGATTTCTAGTCCTTTTAACTTTATTTTAAAATTTCCCTTTTCTATATATGTGTGGTTTTATATCTGGGCACTCAATTCTGTTCCACTGGTCTGATTGTCTGTTGTTGTACCAGTACCATGCCATTTTGATTATTATGGTTTTGTAGTATAACCTGAAGTCTGGAATAATTAGACCTCCATTCTCTCTCTTTTTTTTGCCATCTTTTTTTGATATTTGAGGTATTTTGTTATTCTATATGAATTTCTATAATTTTTGTTCTATTTTTAAAGAACATCTTGGAATTTTTATAGGGATTGCATTGAATCTGTAGATTGCTTTTGGAAGGATGGCCATTTTGATTGTGTTAATTCTTCCAATCCATGAGCAGGTAATGCCTTTCCATTTCCTTATGTCGTCTTCTATCTCTTTTAACAGTGTTTTAAAGTTTTCTTTGTTTAGTTCTTTCACGTGTTTTGTTAGGTTTATTCCCAGGTATTTAATTGTTTTGGTGCAATAGTAAATGGGATTTTTTTTTTAATTTCTTCTTCTTCTTCTTGGCTTTTTGCATATAGGAAGGCTACTAACGCCTGTGTGTTGATTTTGTAACTGGCTACCTTTCTGGACTGATTCATTGTTTCAAGAAGTTTTTCTATAGATTTTTTGGGGGGTTCTCTACATCAAGAGTCATATAATCTGCATATAATGATAGCTTCAGTTCCTCTTTTCCTATTTGTATCCCTTTTATATCTTTCTCTTGACTTATTGCCCTGGCTAGAACTTCCAGTACAATATTAAAAATTAGTGGAGTGAATGAGAATCCTTGCTTGGTTCCAGATCTTAATTGCAATGATTTTAGTTTCTCCCCATTTAAGATGATGTTTTTTGTAGTTTTGTCATATATGGCTTTTATTATGTTGAGGTATATTCCTTTGATCCCCAATTTTTCAAGAACTTTTATCATAAATGGGTGCTGGACTTTGTCAAATGCTTTCTCTGAATCTATTGATATGATCTTGTGGGTTTTGTTTTTCTTCTTGTTGATGTGGTGGATTATGTTAATGGATTTCTGGATGTTGAACCATCCTTGTGCCCCTGAGATAAATGGTGAATAATGCTTTTTTTGCATCATGGATTCGATTAGCTAGGATTTTTTAAAATTTTTTTGTGTCCATGTTCATTAGGGAAATTGGTCTATAGTTTTCTTTCTTGGTGCTGTCCTCATTTGATTTTGGTATAAGTGTGATGTTTGCTTCATAGAATGTGTTTGGGAACTTTCCTTCTTTCTTGATTTTTTGGAAGAGTTTTAGTAGTGTAGGTTTTATTTCCTCTTTGAATGTCATGTAGAATTCATTTGTAAACCATCTGATTCTGGGTTCTTTTTAGGGAGAGTTTTTATGACTGCTTCAATTTTGCTGCTTGTGATTGGATTATTTAGGTTCTCTATTTCTTCTTTGTACAATTTTGGGTAGTCATATTTTTCCAAGAATCTGTCCATCTCATACAAGTTGCTGTATTTGTTTCCATGTAGATGTTCATAGTAGTCTCTGACTACCTTTTGGATTTTGTGTGTGTCTGTTCTAATTTCTCCTCTTTCATTTGTGATTCTGGTTATTTGAGTGTTCTCTCTTCTTTGTGAGCTTTGCAAGTGGTTTAACAATTTTTTTTCAAAGAACCAGCTTTTTTTATTTATTTTTTCAAAGAACGATACATATGTAGTCAACTAATCTTTGACAAAAGAGAGAAAAACTTACAATGGAACAAAGATACCCTCTTCAATAAATTGTGCTGGGAAAACTGGACTAGGACTGTAAAAAATGGACCAAGACAACATCCTCACACCATGTTTGAAAACCAACTCAAAATGGATAAAAGACTTAGAGGTCAGACCTGAAACCGTAACATACATAGAGGAAATCTTGGGCAAAACCCTCCATGAATTACAATTCAGAATCCCTTTCTGGATGCACCTACACATGGCAAAAAAAAATGAAGGAAAACATAAACAGTTGAGACTACATCACTAAAAAGCTTCTGTACAGCAAAAGAGACAACAGAAAAACTAAAAGAAGCCCAACCAAATGGGGAAGAGTTTTTGCCCTCCACAAGAGTGATAAGAGTTTAATTACAAAGATCCACAAAGAACTCACACAACTAAACAAAAACAAAACAAGGAGCCCAATCAAAACATGGGGAGAACTAAAAAGACACTTCTCCAAAGAGGACATACAAATGGCCAGCAAGCACATGAAAAATTGCTTAACATCATTAGCAATCAGGGAAATGCAAATCAAAACCACAATGAGATACCACCTTATACCAGTAAGAATGGCCCACATAAAAAAAAAAGTAAAAACAGTCAACAAGGGCTGACGTGGATGTGGAGAGAAAGGAACACTGCCGGTGGAAATGT
Organism: Uropsilus gracilis; assembly: GCA_004024945.1. Classification (NCBI taxonomy): domain Eukaryota; kingdom Metazoa; phylum Chordata; class Mammalia; order Eulipotyphla; family Talpidae; genus Uropsilus; species Uropsilus gracilis. The sequence goes on along the minus strand of PVHY01019536.1, from coordinate 14,975 downwards.
AAACTGGCTCAGCCATTATGGAAAGCTGTGTGGAGAACCCTCAAACTAATGAAAATAACCATTTGACCCAGCAATCGTTCTTCTGGGATTCTACCCAAATGAGACCACACTGTGGGTACAAAGGGACACCTGTGCTCGGATGTTTATTCCAGCACTATTTATAATTGCAAGGACATGGAAACAACCCAAATGTTTCAAAACAGATGAATGGATGAAAAAGATGTAGTATATATACACAAAGGAATATTACTCCTCAATTAAAAATGACAAATTTGATGAATTTATGGTAACATGGATGTACCTAGAAGAAATCATATTAGCAGAAATGAGTCAGAAAGAAAAATACAGAAACCAAATGATTTCACTAATATATGGGCAACCAAACGAAAGCACACAATGAGGGTGGGGGGATTGGAGAGGGACCATCAGGAGTAGTCAGGGAGGGGAGGTGGTGGGTGACTCCCAGGGATTAAAATGATGTAAAATACATATATATGTTATTAAAAAATAACATATCTTTTTCTAGATCTTTTACTTCCTATGTTGAGTTTTGTCCCAGGTTTTTGTGGGTTTTTTTTTTTTGGGGGGGGGATACAATTAACAATTGTAAATGGAATGGCTTTCTTAATCTCCTTTTTCTATCTTATTATTTGCATATAGGAAGGCAGGTAATTTTTGTGTGTTGATTTTATACACTGTCACATTGCTAAACTGATCATCTTTATTGGTTTTTCCATGGCATCATGAGGGTTCTATATATATTATGCCACCTGCAAATAATGAGTTTTATATTTTCTTTCCCAATTCAGATTATGTTTATATCTTTCTCTTGTCTAACTGCTCTAACTAAAATTTACAATACTATGTTGAATAGGAGTTATGCGAGGACTTTCTTGACTGGTACCAGATCTTAATGGGAAAGAAATTCAGTTTTACAGTATTGAGTGTATTGAGTGTATTTTACAGTATTGGTGTATTGTAAATGACTTTTTATATGTTAGGGTATCCACTTATTCCCAATGTAGGGTTTTTAATCATAAATGTATGTTAGGCTCATTAAATGGTTTCTCAGCATATATTGATGTGACCATGTTTTATTTCCTAAATTTTTATGTGAGTTATATTGATTTCAGAATGTTGAACCATCCTCATGTTCCTGGACTGAATGCCTATTTTGTCATGGTATGCAATCCTTTTAACGCATGTTGGATTTACTTTGCTAGGATCTTATTGAGAAATTTTGTAATGTGTTCACTAGAGTGATTATCTGTACTTTTCTTTTGTGTATGTCTTAACCTGTTTGATTTTGGCATTAGTTTGATGCCAGTCTGAAAATGTGTTGTAGGTATTCCTTCTTTCTCAATTTTTTGAAATACTTGAGCAAGATAGGAATCCACCATTTTTAAAAAATAATTTATTTATATATAAATTTCACATCTCTGTGATCTCTGGGGTTCCCCCCTCCTCCCTGACCATTCCCACCCTGTTCCACCCCAACACACACACACAAGTTGTGCACTTCAATTTGGTTGTTGGCTTGTTTTGACTTTTCTTCATGTATTTTTGTTTATCTTTCCCATGTCCCATATAGTAGTGAAACCATTTGGTTTCTGTTTTTTTCTTTTTGACTTGTTTCTGCTAATATGAATTCTTCTAAGTCTATCCATGTTATCATAAAATTGTCCAATTTGTCATTTTTAATTGATGAGTAATATTCCATTGTGTATATATGCCACATTTTTTCCATCCAGTCATCTGTTTTTGGGCATTTCAGTTGTTTCCATGACCTTGCAATTATAAATAGTGCTGCGATAAACATCCAAGCACAGGTGTCCCTTTGTACGCATATTGAGGTCTCCTTTGGGTAGATATCCAAGAGAGCAATTGCTGGGTCATATGGTAGTTTCATTTTCATTAATTTGCAGACCCTCCATAAAGCTTTCCATAGAGGTTGAACCAGTTTACATTTAAAAGATTGTTAGAACTTATGAAACCATCTGGTCCCAGACTCATATTTGGAGGGGGGGGGGGCATTAATTACTTTTTCAATTTCCTTGCTTTCTGACTTGTTTGTTCCAGTTTTCTATTTCTTTCCTTTTCAGTCTAGACACATTCTAAGAATTTGTCCAATGTCCCCTAAGCTACTTAACTTGTTAATGATCTTAGTAGTTTGTGACTAGCCTCTGAATTTCTGCAGCATTTATTGTGATTTATCTATTTTTCCCTCTATTTCTTTTCAAAACTAGTACAGATGTATCTGTGTTGGTGTTTTTTTATTTCTTTCCCAGAGAACTAACTTTCCATTTTGTTGGTCTTTTGGGCTGTCTTTTAAATTTCTATTTCCTTTACATCTGCTTTGTATTTTATTAATTTGTTTGCTCTTTTTCTAATTCCTCAGTTGAAAGAGAATACTTTTTGATTTCTTTCTTGGCTTTTGGCATGGACTGGTAGTGCTATGTACTTCCCTCAGTACTATTTTTACTATCCCATAATTTTTGGAAGACTGTATCTTTATTTTCTTTTATCTTCTGGAATTTTTTTTTCTTTTATATCCTCACTAGCCCAATATTCATTCAGTGACTTGTTTTTCAATCTCTGCATAGTGGAGCTTTTTTCTGGTCTTCTTTCTTCATTAATTTCTAGACTGATACCTTCATGATAAGAGAATACATCTGAAAGAATTTCAATACTCATGAATTTAATGACAATTCTTTTGTGGTACAATATATGGCTAAAGAATGTTCTACATGCACTTCAAAAGAATATCTATTTATCTGTCTCATTGTAGACAGATATCTACTAACTGAATGTGGCTAATAAATATCTATTAAGTGCACATGGTATAAACCCTCAAGCCTATTATTTCCTTGCTGTTTTTCTCTTTGGTTCATCTGTCCAGTGATGAGAATTGATTTCTGAAGCCACCTACTACTATTGAGTTGTTGCCAATGTCTGGTTTCAGAGTTGATGACAGTTACTCTGTGTGTATGAATATATATGTATGTGTGCATGTGAGCTCTTCATTTGGTATTGATGAATGTTCTAGCTTTCTGATGTATTGATTTCTTAATCATTGTATTATGTCCATCTCTATCTCATCATCTTTATAGTAGTCAGTGGTCTATTGAATCTGCTATTCTTGTCTTTTTTAGATTACATTTGCTGGTTGGATAGTTTGCCAACCATTTATTTTTTAGATTATAATAATTGCTGGAGCACAGAAGGATCTCATGGAGATAATAGAAAGTTAGGTTTTCTAACTTATACAGTCTGTCTTTTGATTGGTAAGTTTGATCCTTTGTATTTAAGGTGGTTATTTTTTAATTAGTTTTATTTGCCTCCATTACCCCCCAACTCTGGTCACTCCCAACTCCTCTCTCGCTGAGTTTCTTATATTGTGTTTTAGTTCATTGGTCTCTTCTTTTTCTGAAAGGTTGTCCTTTTCCTGCACAAGTATCTGAATTCCTGGGGTCCAGTATATCGTGTTGCTTAGATTTCTATTCTTGACTTTGTGATGTGCTTTCTGTCCAACTCCTTTGGAGGCTAGGGTGATTATTGATGCGAGGGTATGCTGCTATATTTTTTCCTTTAGTTTTGTAGTTCTATGTTCTTGCTCACCTTCTTAGGTTTTCTCTACAATTTAGATAGGAGAACTCCTTTCAACATCTGTTTCAGGGCATGGCTAAGGTTGGCAAACTCTTTCAGCTTCTGTTGCTTTGGGAAGTACTTTAGTTCTCCCACATACATAATGGGGAGCCTTGTATGATATAGTATTCTTGATTGGGAGTTTTAACCTTTATGCATTTTTTTAATACATCATTCCATGCTCTCTTTGTTTATAGAGTTTGCTCAGAGAAGTCTGGTGTAAGCCTAAAGTGTCCTTATAGGTTACCTAACATTTTTACTTTCTTCACTTTAAATAGATTAACGTTTGGGGTGCAGAGCTCTTATTTCGATAGCTAGGTGTTTCTAGCTTTAAGGACTTTTATATTTATGTCTTCCAGCAGATTTGGAAAATTTTCCTTCATTGTTTCTTTGAGTACGTTGTCTGTTCCTTTTACTCTCTTCCCTTTCTGGAACATCAACAAACCTTAGGCTGCCTTTCCTGATACAGTCAGCTTTTCAGGTGTTTCTTCATTGCTTTCCTCATATTTCTTTTTCCTCTTCTATCTGAGTCCTTTGTACACTATTATCTTCAAAGTCAATGCTCCACTTGGTCTATTCTGCTTCTATAACTTTCTTCAGAATTTTTTTTAATCTCCACTCTTGATCTTCTAACATACTGTGATTTTCTTTCTTATTTAAAATTCAATTTCAATTTTCTGTTCATTACTTTTATTTTTTATGATATTCATTTATTTTTCTGAATTTTGTTATCTTTAGTAATCTTTCAAATTCCTCTTGCATTACTTTGACTTGCTTTTCTTCATTTTCTTCCAATACTTTGATACTTTATCATGGAAATTTTGAATTTTATATCTGATAGGAAAATAAAATCTTCCATATCTTTGTGGTTGGGTTCTAAGGAGTTACTCTCTCCTTGTGATGGCATATTCCCTGAAGTCTCAAAGTGACATTTCTTTTCTCTGCTCATTTGCTCGTTTCTTATAGAATTGAATACTTCTACTTTACCAGAAGGGGGCGCTGGAGACCTGGTCTTGCAGCTGCTGAATCAGTGCGGTGCTCAGATTCAGTGACTTGAATAACCATTATCTTGGTTTCCTCCTCAAATTGAGACTGATATTTTTCTGAGAGTTCTAATTTTCCTAATTTTTTCTTTCATCTTTTATTTAGATTATTTCTACATCTGTATATTTTGTTTCTGAAATTCTTTCTCCTACCAACTTATTTCTATTTAAAACATTTTCCAAATTCATCCTCACATTATTTGGCAATTTTTGTGTTTTCTTACCTGAAAAGCTCTTTACTGAAGAACTCTTGTTCCTGGGTATTCTTTCCAAGAGGGGATCTGCCTTTCTGTCATTGACTATTTTTCAGTACCTCATTTAACATTTAAAAAATTCTCATTCTAAAATCTTTGGTCTTTATGTGTTATTTATATATGTCTCTGAACTTTTATTATTGTTCTCATTTTCCATTTTGTGTTCAGACATTCCTTGTTTCTTTGGCATATGTGTTATTTGCTTTTCTGTGGTTGGGATATTGTGGATATAGATTAGTTTGCTACTCTGTGTGCCTCAGTGTAGGACAGGATGGGGTGAAGGGAAGGCAGAGGCTCAAATACTCAGTTGCAGACCTAGTGGGGAGTGAGGGAAGCTCCAAGATGATCCCGTCTGCCTCTTATCCTCTTTCTCAAAGCAAACTCAGTTTACAGTTTCATGGGTCCTAAATTCCTTCCCAGCCTCCTCGCTGCTTCCTTCTGTGGTTTTGACAGTGGACAGTAAGGGTCACTAAAACTGCCCAGAACTGTGCCCAGTAGTTTACTGATCACTGTCTGGGTCCTTAACCCCAGCATAATTGTAAGACCACTAAAGTTCAGGGATTAGCAATCATAACAAACAAGGAAAAGAGTCACTGAGGCCGCAAGTGGCCAGTTATCTTACCTGTTATCATCAAGTGTTTGTAAGTCCTAAACAAAAGGCTTCCATGGTGACATCTTCTCACCACTCAAGACCTAAAACAAGTATTCTGAACAAAAGGCCACACTCCCAAAAATGTATCTTCCCACCACTGAATACCTGGAACATATAACAAAAGGCCATGATAGTATCTTACTGTCAAATATCAAATGATAACTATTTTGTTCGCGGATATCAAGTAGCCATTTTTTTGGGGAAAAAATGTTAGGCTTCTATGAAAAGGGGCAGGTAAGCCAAACTTATATGGGCATAAAGGCCATGTCAGCCAGAATCCAACCATATAAGGCATCATTGGCCATCGGCCAGCAGCATCTCCTTATATGGCAAAGCCCCTCAGTAGCTAGGTAAGACCCTTATCTCTTAGCCCTTACTAGCCAACCAAAGTAGGTCCACGTATCCCCAAGCCCTTACTAGCCAACCAAAGTTGGTTCACGTACTCCCAAGCCCCTTGCCAAGGGATAAAAGAGAACCGCGTGGGGGCTCGAGGTCCTCACTCGCCCTGATGTAACCACTCGTCGGTGTTCCAGGTCAGTGCTGGACCTTGCCTTAAGTCAGAAAATAAATGCCTCTTGCCTTTGCATCACCCGTGTGCTGTTGCTAAACTGGAACCCCACGATGGCACTTTAACATTACTAGCCTTCACTTCTCCCTGTCTCTGAAAGGCCCATAGTGACAGTCTGAATCTCTTATGAAGAGGAGAATGGTAAAATTCGTCTGCCTAAGATATCCCTGGCATCAAAATATGGTGGGTGAAACCCATGTTTTATGGTTCAATATAATGTACCCCTACCTTGACTAGTTACACGGGAGTCTATTGTGTTTTCCACAGCTTCTAGGTCCATGAATGTGTCTCCTAATTAATTCCTCTTCTTACCCTAAGTTCTGAATCCCTTAGGGGGAAGATTAAAACTGATCTGTCAGTCTGAGTTACCCAAACTTCCCAAGTATAGCAGTGGAGACCCATTGATAGGGGGCACCACCACCCCACCCACCCACCCCCCCAACTCCTCCAACTCCCCCTCCCCTGTCATTGTCTCCTGTTTAAGATTGCCAATTTCAAGGAAAATATGCTAAAATGTGAGAATGGCCTTAATTAGAATTTATTTTCAGAAAGATATAAAGGGAAGGAAGAAGTAAAACAGTTTTTTTTTCTCTGTAATGCGAGAATTCAGTAGACATTCCTGGAAGGAGGGGAAACAGAAAGAAGATATAAGGAGTTTGAAACAAAGAAAGGGGATTCGATTAGAATTCAGATTCAGGTTTGGTTTCTGCCATTTTTGTGGGATGAAAATGTGAGTCATGAGCTTGGCCATGTGGTCAAGGCCTGGGGCCTTCAGCCTTTGGCTGACCCAGGCTAGCAGCATGTATGCTAAAGGCAGTTAAGAAGTTTGGAGATTTGAACTCCAGGTTGAGTTTGTTTTGCTGAATTTAACTTGTGTCTGGGAGAGGCCATGTGAAAGTCAGGCCTGAAAAGAAAATGAACTTTGTTGGGCCAGGTACCATGAGGTTTCTTCTACTACCTAGAGGAGGACAACAAGGAGAAGACGGCATGGAGGAGCTGGAGCACGCCAAAGGAGTGTACCAAAGGAGCACACCAAAGGAAGATGCCTTCGAGCATCTAGAGATGAACTCTGACTGGCTGATTTTGGTGAGACAATCAGGATTGAGAGACTGAGGATTTTTAGGCAATCTGGCAAAGGACTTTGGACAATGTTGAGAAAGGTTTTAGACAATGTTAAAGTAATCGGAGTTTTACTTACATGTTTCTTTTGTAGTAATTAGGAAATCACTTTGTTAGTGATTAATAAATTAGTCTGCACTGATAGTCTTGCTTTGACTTGGAATTTTGGTTGAGAAGGCTGGAGATGGTGGAAAGAAGCCTTGAAAGTTTAAAAGAGGGTAAATTGAGGCAAAGTAGTTTAAAGTTTAAACTGTGTTTCTAAGTTTTTCTTTTTAGGTCTGAAAGAGGGGAAGAAAGCTGAGAGAAGCTGGTAGCTGATGTTTGCATACCAATAGTAGGTGAACAGTGAAAATGCTAATGACCTGCATATAATCTGCTTCATAGAGAGAAGCAGGCATAGGTGTTCTACTGGTTAAAGTCAAAGACTTTTTTTTCTTTTCCCCTGATTTCACCATGATTTAGGGACTTCCCCTAAATCATTTAATGCCCCCCCCACATTGGCTGGGCAGTTAGTGTCTAAACTTCCCCTGATTCCAGAGATTCTGAAATGGATCCCTTACTGAGATCTTCTCTAAACCCAAGCTCTGAATCTCTTACCAGTAATCTTTTACAGGATGGGTTTCTGTCTGTGTAAAGCAACCCTGGCATTCAAAATATGGTGACTGATAACCATGCCTTAGGTTATATGTTGTATTTTGCCACTTTTTTGTTTGTTTATAACTTCAAAATGAATGAAACTATCAGTAGCTGTCCTTCACTTTCTGACTTATTTCACTTAGCATAATTGATACTGAGCAGTAAGGGACACTAAAACTGACCTAGGATAGTGCTCAAATAGTTTACCAGCCACTGAGTTCATCACCATTGCACACTATTGCAAGACCACTCAGGTTCAGAGAACAACAATCAGGGGATTTATTTAACAAACAAGGAAAGCAAAGAGCTACTGAAGTCACAAGTATTTTATAGTCCTAAACAAAAGGTGCCCAAGATGACAACTTCCTGCCACTGAATACCTGGAACTTGTATCCTTAACAAATGCCTAGATGGTGTCTGTAACAATGTGAGCCTTACCCTGTGTCTGTGGAGCTCTGCAACTGCCAACTAGAAGTTCAGCATAGTGGGGTTGTAATTCCTGACCCTGGAATGGCTGCTCTCCCGGAAACTTCACCCCTTTTTCTCTCTTGGGGGCTACTTCTGCAGCTTTTGCTATCCTTCTCATAGTCTCCTCCTACCCCAGCCAATTCTTTTTTGCCCATAGAGAATATCTCATCTGGTGCTGTTTTTCCTTACATGCACACACACACACACACACACACACACACACACACACACCCTGTCAGGGAGTACCATCTATAACAGCCTTTGGCTTCAGCCTTCCTTCAATCCCCAGTAACATAATCAGCCCAAGCTCTCAAGTTCCACCTATGTTGTCCCAGAAGGTACCACTTTTTTTATATATAGTTTATAAGTCTTCCAGGGAGTTTACATACTACAATATCTTTATCCAGGTTTTGTCAAAGGGCATTTAGTTTGATTCTATGATTTCAATTATATAGTGAAGGATGGATTGAACTTCTAGTGATGGAATAAATACAGTAAGTTACATAGATACTATTTACACAGATATTGACTTATAATGATTTAAAAACTGAAACTCATGTCACAATGAAATGCTATTTCAATAAAAATTGAAAGCAAAACAAACAACAACAAAAACAGCAGTGTAAATTACCACTAACCAAAACCAAAACTACTGGGTCAGCTAAGGCTGCTAATGAATTACCAGTATTCCAACAAAGGAGAAGAACACTATGAGCCACAAACCATACCTGAAGCAGAATAATGGCCTTCTCAGTGACACCTCCTTTCACCCCACTTCAGTCCTGCAAGGGTCATGGATTCATTGTCACAGGATAATGCTTCCCCCTCAAAAGACCTCTTAACTAGATAGCCAAGCCAGTAAAACATATATTTATTTCAATGCAGTATATTAATTTCAACTCAAGTCACTCCAGAATGATTACATTCAGAGCAACAGGTGAGATCATCCTCTAGTGATCTACATTGGCCTTCCCAGGTGAGTCACACCTAGTGCCAGCTACCGTGCTTCTGTGATCTGAGAGATAAACTGGAACACTTTATGTTGTACTTCCACAGGTGGTCTGTGCAAGAACTTAAATGGTCTCCACATTCCCCTGAACTCCTTTGGGTGTTTTCTCTGTTTGGAGGCTGTGAATGTTGGATTATGACCTTTTCATTTTGATGCTGGATCACTGTTCCAAAAAACTGACTCAGTGCTTTACAACTGATTGGACACTACTATAACATGTGCGTTTCATAAAAATTCATTAAGTACTACAAGCAGACAAAAGGAAAAAAGACATTTTTACATTTTTAAGGATAAATGTAAAGTGGCTGTAACATAAAATAATAAAAATTGGGGAAATATTTATTTTTAAAATACAGAATTAATTCAGACATGTCCTTAGACAGATTGTTTCTTCTTAATGTTATAATACCAAATGAGCAAATGAAAAAGAGGAAGAAGGAGCCCTAGGGGAGGGAGAGGAGTGAAGAGAGGGGAAGAGGGAGGGGAAGACCCCTCAAGAGCTGGAAACTTTCAAAAAGGATTTTTTTTGAGGGTTTACTCAATAAAAGACAACCACCTTGGTGCTGTAAGCTAAGCTATTAATATCATCAGTTAATGTTTACTGAGAATTTATTGCAGGGTAGATACATTGAATTACATGGATTATCACAATTAATTCACATAATAACTTTATGAGGTAGGTGCTATTACCTTCTGTTTTACAGATTAAGAAAACACAGTTTAAAGATAAGTAGCCGGACCATATCTTTTTCCAAGTAAGAAGTGGAAGTCAATGTTAACTTGGGGTGAGTCTGACTCCAAAGTCCACGTCATCAATGAGGATGCTAGCCTATTCACTGAGGGGGAGAGAGGTGCTTCTGAGACATGAACTGCTTCCTGCTGCCTTCACAAGGACTTTCCAGTTCTGGGGACATCTGAAAAAAGGATCACATGAGGATCTCCTTTTTCTAGGCCATGCGTTGCTCACAGATGCCAGTGACCGGGATGTCTTTCACAACAACTGTGCTCTGGGGTGCACAGGAGCTCATTCTGGACCCACATAGCCTTGTGCGGTCACTAGCCACACATACACAGGCCTCCTGATCTCAGTCACCTCACAGGCCTCCCATGGACTTACTTCCTTTTCTCTCCTATTGTTTTCAGTAACGCAATTTCTATCTTCAACCTGTCTTCCAGCCCACAGAGGGAATGCATGGAGAATAGATGCAGGATAACCTATAGCTATTCAATAATAGTAGTGAATAATAATATATAACTGAATTTATTTCTCTTAATGAAGGACTGTCCTTCCAAGATGACTGAGAGTGCTGCTGTCTACCAGCATCCCAGTGAGTCGCACTGTGGTTGGCAACAACACCATCCCCTGTACTCTCATATTGTTGAGTTCTTGGCCTATATTGTGTCAATTTAAAATGAACAAAGACTGGCAGCTCACATCTTTAACAAGGAACACAATGTACCCATGAAGTATTTCCCAAAAAGAAATGTTGGGGTATTTTAAGTGTTTCATGCACCCCAATAAGCAACACTTGCCAATGCTCTTTCCATACAGATGACCTCACTCAATATGCTCACTTTGGCAACGACCAGCAGGAGAACAGTTCAGCTGAAGTTGATGGTCAACCAAGCTGCTTCTCTACTGGAAGTGAAGAGCCAGGTCAGATGGAAGGTTCTGGTGGTCATTCAGACAGTGAGGGATTTCCTCTCCCAAATTTCCCTCCTGCCCACATCTTTACATAGCTTGTCCAGGAGAGGCCTGAACAGGCTCACTGGGTTGGGGCATTCTGCAGGAAGAGAAGGGAAATGAGAGATGGGTCAGTATATTCTCTTTGAAGCTACTAGTACCACCCTGGGAAGATTCTGCAGGAACAAATGACAGAACAAGGAGCCAGAACTGACTGCTCTTATAGGAAAGAAAAGACAACACCTCAGGTGAGCTGACTTGATGCAAGTTGCAGACAGCTCAGGGTCGAGGGACACATTGCTCATCCATCTCCCAGTGTCACTTGGCTGCTTTCCAGTTGACCATACTGTCTTCTCAGCCTTAGCACTTTAAAGAACAAGGAGCAACTAGAAGACATCCAGACAGCAGCATCTCAAAAAGAAGAAAAGTCAAGTGGATTTTATCCCAGGAGACTGGGCTGGATGGAAAAGCTCCAACTAGGTCTGGAAAACAACAGGTGAGATGAGGCTCTCTCCTGGAAGTTGGGGTCTTGTCTCTGAATATGGACAGTTAGTTACAGTAGCAGCTGCCCCAGGCCTTCTCAGAGCAGGCTGGGCTCCATCCCATGAGACAAGGAAGGTTCTGGAGTCCCTGCCATAGCCTCTCCCTTCTGTCTTTTCCCTCTTCTGCTTACTCCCACTCTCCCATCCATATTTCCTATCGGCCCCTAGTAGTTGAGGACAACAAATGTTACAGAAAGAGAGGAAATCCAGAGGCCAGAAAGTCTCATGCTCTTGCTGCAGTGGAGAGGAAAGGAGCAAGCTCAGAGTCAGCCCACCAGGCCCAGAAGAGCGACTGCCTTCATCCTGATCCAGTTCCTGATCCCTCCACATGAGCTAGCTCCTTCCCTTCTCTATGTTCCCCATGGGACCAGGGAAGCTGGGAGAAGTAGTGATCACAGAGGCAGCAGGGCTTGGGGTGTTATTGGGGGGGATAGGGACACCCCTGTTTAAATTCCTCTTTCCTATGGGTTCCTCAGCCTGTGCACAGCACCTGTTCAGATATCAAACCCTAACAACCAGGACAGACAAGAGGTTTGTTTCCAGATACAGGAAAAACAAACTGAAAGAGTCCACACCCTCACAAATGTTCCAAACAGAATAGAGCCCCACTTCTGCTCCTCAAGGAGCTTCCTGGGATTTACCTCAGTCTTAGAGCACTTCTGATTGAAAATGCCAGGACCTTGACTCCCAATCCTGTCGTTCCAGTTGGTACCAGATGAATCCAACCAACACAGGTGGGTCTCCCCGAGGCAGGCCTGTCCGAGTGTCACGGCTCCGCACTTCACCAGGGTCACCTCTCCTCTGCCTTCACACAGGTCTTGCTCCAGGAACCGAGTGCTGGGGAGGTGAGGAAGCTCCAGAGAACTCAGCTCCTAGGTCCTTCTTCTGAGGCCCAAAACCTCCACGCCTGATGCCAATCTCCAGGCTCTCTTGCTCTCACTCCACTCTCCAAGCTCCTCTCCAAAATTGGATCTCTCTGCCACACTCCACCCTCTCTCTTTTTATACTTCTACTTGCTTCCCATTCACCATCCCCCCTTGGTGTGATACCTCCCTTTGCCCTCTGGGCCTGCCTTGGACCTCAGGACCCTGTACTACATAATCCCAAATAACCTAGGTAATCCCTTTACTCTAAAAAGGGGGAACTGGCCTCAGGCTAGTCTTAGTCTCTGTCTTTCAGATGCAGATGACAATAATGCCCACATCCTTTCTCAGTGAAAGGAACTGGGTTCATCTTTGAGTCCCAGCTTCAGGGGGAGTTATATATCAGTCTGTGTTAAAATGAGGTAGATGTCCTCAGCAAGATGAGAGAAATGAGAGTCTTCCCCTCGTGAGACCCCATCCCCTGAAAGAAGATGTGAAACAAGTCCATGGCCCAGACCACTGAGTTAGTGCTCCCTGTGTCCTGCAGAAAGGTGTCCTGAAGGTCAGAGGAAAGGAGAGTGACTTGGAGACATTCCATTGAAAAATATCCTTGCAGCCTCCAGTCAAGGCTGATAACTCTAAAGACACAGACACGTTATCTCACACTCTGTTTCCTCATTGCTGCATCATTGAATTTCCAAGGAACTGGGTGATGTGATACAGACCTTGACCCCACAGGCACTTAGCACTTTGGGAAAGAAAATCAACTCAGGATAACCTGGCTGCCAATCTCTGAATAATCCAGACTTGGTGAATGTTAATCAAATAATGAATTAAGTGCAGGCACACCAGGAAAGCCTGCAGGTGAGGGAAGTCAGAGGCAGAAGGGCCTGAGGGTGGAAGGTTGTGCCCAAACAGCCAGCTGCTAGGGAAGGCACAGAAGGAGGCCTAACCAGTGGCTGTGCTGGGCAGAGCTATTGGAGGCTCAGCAGAGAGCCCAGGAGAGCTGAGCCAACAGTTTGCAGCTACAGGGTCAGCTGGATGGACCCTACTTTTCTCTTGTCTCCTCTCTGGCTCTCCTACTTCCTCTGCCTTTCTCCCCACTTTACCCTGAATCCCCTTTCCCCTGGGTCAATCTACCTTCCAGCCTGGTCAATGGCCACCTAAAGCTTTGTCTACTTGGGTTCCTGCATAATTGCAGCTAACATAGTGCTGTGTACAGGCATTGGAGCAGAAAGAAGAAAGCAATGGCTAACTTTAGCTTGCTTTCAAAAAAAAAAAAAAAAAAACCTCTATGTTCCAGGAACATGGGCAAGGCAAACAAAAGATAACTTCAAAGATCAATTTTAGTCAATCAAACACATCCATAAATATTCTATGGAATAAATAAAAGATATGTGATATATGATCTTCTTTTAACCTGCAATCTATTAAAGACCATGGAGTGGTGAGCAGTCTGCTAAAAGCACCCTGACTCTTGCTCTCAGTGGTTGCACCTCACACACTGACACTGCTCAGGATCCTTCATGAGAGTCTGGAACTAGATTCCAATGCCCCTTTTCCCCCACAAGGCACCCCAGCCAGCTAGCAGGAGAGACTGGAACAGGGGAGGGTTGACATGGTTGGGGAACAGGGAGGACTTTCTAGAAGAAAGAGAATGAGATGTTCATGCAGTAGCTCTCAGAGTTAATTTTTAATTGACTAGAGAAGCACTGAGAGAGACAAAGTTTCTCTTAAAGGAATAAAGTTCCCTCATGAAAAAGAGGCAAGGAGAGAGAGACAGAGGCAGGGATCACCAATAAGGACAGATGATGAAAGTGGGTGACCCGAAGAAGACTTTTTAACTTAACTTGAAACACATATAGACCTGCTTCCCTCTCCAGAACAGGCTACTAACAGTTCCTTTGCAATTACCTTTAACTGGATATGCCTATCTGCCTGCTTCTCTCCACAAAGCCATCCACATTAGCAATTGCCTTTAAGTGGAGACACCTATGCCTGCTTCTCCCTAGGAAGCAGGCTATAAGCAGGCCATTTACCTTTAACCTTTACCTTAACCTTGAACACCTCTGCCTGCTTCTCTCTACAAAGCAGTCTGCAAACAGTTAATTAGCATTTTCACTGTACCTGCCTACTATTGATATGCAAACATCAGCTACTAGTTTCTCTCTGCTTTCTTTCCCTCTTTCAGACCTAAAAAGGAAAACTTTAAAACACAGTTTAAACTCTACACTTGTGGGTTCTTTCCACCATCCCCAGCCTTCTCAACCAAAATACCAAACCAATGCAAGACTATCAGTGCAGACTAATTTATTTCTAACAAAGTGACTTTCTAATTATCCTAATAATTACAAAAGAAACATGTAAGACTCAGGTTACTGTAACATTGTCCAAAACCTTTCTCAGTATTGTCCAAAGTCCTTTCTCAGATTGCCCAGAAATCCTCAGTCTCTTAGTCCTGATCATCTCACCAATGTCAACCAGTCAGAGTT
>PVHY01019535.1:0-27189 GCA_004024945.1 Uropsilus gracilis | reverse complement strand
TATAAATTTCAATATCCTGCTTGTTAATTATTTCCAATAGCATTCTTTTCTTTTTCTGAGTTTTCTTAGAAACCTTTGATCTGTTTTTCTGAGTTTGACTTGTTCCCATCCTTTGATTTCCTTAATTATGGCAATTGTGAAATCTTTTTTTTTACATCTTCCCTCCTTTATCATAATGCATACTCATCTTTTTTTAATAAAAAGCAAATAATTTATTTATATATAAATTTCACATCTTTATAATCCCCACAATTCACCCCCCTTCACCATTCCCCCTCTGTCCCACCCCCTGGCCCTAGTTGTGTCCTTAAATTTGGTTGTTAGCTTTTTTTTTACTTTTCTTCATAGCTTTTTGTTTATCTTTCCCAAGTCCCACATAATAGTGAATCCATTTTGTGTCTGTCTTTATCTTTTTGACTTGTTTCTGGTGATATGATTTCTTCTAGATGCATCCATGTTATCATAAATTCATCTAATTTGTCATTTTTAATTGATGAGTAATATTCCATTGTGTATATATACCACAACTTTTTCATCCATTCATCTGTTTGCTTCATCCACTCATCATTTGAGACATTTGGGTTGTTTCCATATCCTTGCAATTATAATATAATATATAGTGCTGTAATAAACATCTGGGCACAGGTGTCCCTTTGTACCCATACTGAGGTCTCCTTTGGTTAGATTCCCAGAAGAGCAATTGCTGGGTCAAATGGTAGTTCCATTTTCATTAGTTTGAGGGTCCTCCACATAGCTTTCCATAGTGGCTGGATGAGTTTACATTCCCACCAGCAATGTAAAAGTGTTCCTTTCTCTCCACATCCACACCAGCACTTGTTGTTGCCTGTTTTTTTGATGTGGGCCATTCTCACTGGTGTAATTGTGGTTTTGATTTGCATTTCTCTGATTGCTAGTGACATTGAGTGATTTTTCATGTGCCTGTTGGCCATTTGTATTTCCTCTTTGGAGAAGTGTTTTTTTAGTTCCTCTCCCCACTTTTTGATTGGACTTCTTGCTTTGCTTTTGTTTAGTTGTGTGAGTTCCTTGTGGAACTGCATTATTAATCCCTTATCACTCTTGTGGAGGGCAAGATTTTTTCCCCATTTGATTGGGCTTCTTTAGTTTTTTCTGTTGTCTCTTTTGCTGTAAAGAAGCTTTTTAGTTTGATGTGCTCCCATCTATTTATGCTTTCCTTCAATTTTTTGCCTTCTAGATGATTCCAGAAAGGGATTTCTGAATTGTACTTCATGGAGGGTTCTGCCCAAGTCCTCTATGTATGTTATGGTTTCAGGTTTGATATCTAAGTCTTTTATCCATTTTGAATTGATTTTTGTACATGGTGTGAGGGAGTTGTCTTGGTCCATTTTTTTTGCATGTGTCAGTCCAGTTTTCCAAGCACCATTTATTGAAGAGGCTATCTTTGTTCCAATGTAAGTTTTTCACTCCTTTGTCAAAGATTAATTGGCTATATATGTGTGGCTTTATTTCCAGACTCTCAATTCTGTTCCATTGGTCTGATTGTTGTACCAGTACCATTCTGTTTTAAGTATTATGGCTTTGTAGTATATCTTGAATTCTGGAATAGTTAGGCCTCCATTCTCTCTTTTTTTGGAGAGGCTTTCTGATACTAGAGGTCTTTTGTTTCTTCTATATGCCATATGAATTTTTGTGATTTTTGTTCTATCTTTTTAAAGAATGTCATTGGAATTTTTAAGGGGATTGCATTGAATCTGTAGAATGCTTTTGGTAGGATGGCCATTTTGATGATGTTAATTCTTCTGATCTATGAGCAAGGAATGTCTTTCCATTTCCTGCGTCTTCTTCTATCTCTTTTAGTAGTATTTTAAAGTTTTCTTTGTATAGTTCTTTTATGAGTTCTGTTAGGTTTATTCCCAGGTATTTAATTGCTTTTAGTGTGATGGTAAATGGGATGACTTTTAAATTTCTTCTTCTTCTGCTTGGCTTTTTGTGTATAGAAAGGCTACTGATTTCTGTGTGTTGATTGTAGCCAGCTACCTTACTGAACTGGTTTATTGTTTCAAGAAGTTTTTCTGTGGATTTTTTGGAGGTCTCTATATAAAGGATTTTTTGGAGGTCTGTGGATTTTTTGGAGGTCTCTATATAAAAAGTCATATCATCTGCATATAATGATAACTTCAGTTCCTCTTTTCCTATTTGTATCCCTTTTATATCTTTCTCTTGACTTATTGCCCTGGCTAGAACTTCCAATACAATGTTAAAAAGTAGTGGAGAGAGAGGGCATCCTTGCCTAGTTCCAGATCTTAACTGGAATGATTTTAGTTTTTCCCTATTTAAGATGATGTTTGCTGTAGGTTTGTCATAGATGGCTTTTATTATGTTGAGGTATGTTTCTTTGATTCCCAGTTTTTAAGGGCTTTTATCATGAATTGGTGCTGGATTTTGTCAAATGCTTTCTCTGCATCTATTGATATGATCATGTGGTTTTTGTTTTTCTTTTTATTGATGTGGTGGATTATGTTCATTGATTTCTGGACGTTGAACCATCCTTGTGCCCCTGGGATAAATCCCACTTGGTCATGGTGAATAATGCTTTTTATTCATCATTGGATTTGTTTGCTAGTATTTTATTTAAAATTTTTACATCTGTGTTCATTAGGGAAATTGGTCTATAGCTTTCTTTCTTAGTGCTGTCTTTATTTGGTTTTGGTATGAGTGTGATGTTTGCTTCATAGAATGTGTTTGGGAGCTTCCCTTCTTTCTCAATTTTTTGGAAGAGTTTTAGTAGTATAGGTATTATTTCCTCTTTGAATGTCATATAGAATTCATTCATAAAGCCATCTGGTCCTGGGCTCTTGTTTTTAGGGAGAGTTTTTATTACTGCTTCATTTTCACTGCTTGTGATCAGATTATTTAGACTCTCTATTTCTTCTTTGTTCAATTTTGGGTAGTTGTATTTTTCCAGGAATCTGTCCATCTCATCCAGGTTGCTGTATTTGTTTCCATATAGATGTTCATAGTAGTCTCTGATTATCCTTTGGATTTCTTTTGTGTCTATAGTGATTTTTCCTTTCTCATTTGTGATTCTATTTATTTGGGTGTTTTCTCTTCTTTGTGAGTTTTGCAAGGAGTTTGTCAATTTTATTTATTTTTTCAAAGAATCAGCTCTTAGTTTTGTTGATTTTCTGGATAGTCTTTTTGGTCGCTATGTTATTTATTTCTTCTTTTATTTTTACTATTTCTTGTTTTCTGCAGGGCTTTGGCTTTTCCTGTTGTTGTTTTTTTCTAATTTTTTGAGTTGGGATATGCATTTTTTTTCTTTGAGTATTTTCTTGGTTTTTGATATGAGACTGTATTGCTATGAATCTTCCTCTTAGATATGCTTTTGCTGAGTCCCAGACATTTTGGAATGTTGTGTCATCTTTGTCATTTGTTTCGAGGTAGGTTTTAATTTCTTCTTTAATTTCTTCAGTTACCCATTCTTCTTTTAGTAGCATATTGTTCAGTCTCCATGTATTGGACACTCTTGCTTTCTCTTCATTGTTAATTTCTAGTTTGATGCCTTTATGATCAGAGAAATAAGTTGGTATAATTTTGATTTTTGTGTATTTGTTCAGGTTTTCCTTGTATCCTAATATATGATCAATTTTAGAGACGGATTCATGTGCATTTGAAAAGAAGGTGCATTCCTTTTTTAGGGGGTGCAGTGTACTGTAGATGTCTTATTAGGTCCATCTGGTCTAAGTCTTCCTTTAACACTTTTGTGTCCTTGTTTAGTTTTTGTTTTACTGATCTGTCTTTTGGTGAGAGTGGGGTGTTAAAGACTCCTACAACATATGTGTTTTCACCAATATTTGTTTTCAGTTCTGCTAGTAGCTGGCTTATGAATCTTGGTGCTCCCTCATTAGGTGAGTATGTGTTGATAATTGTTAAGTCTTTTTGGTGAGTTGAACCACATACCATTAGGTAGTGTCTGTTATTATCCTTTGTCACATTTTTTATTCTGAAGTCTGCTTTATCTGTTATAAGAATGGCTACCCCTGCCTTTTTCTTGGGACCATTCGCTTGTAGAATTGTTCTCCATCCTTTCACCTTCAGTCTATGCTTATCTTTTCAGATTAGATGTTTTTCCTGAAGACAGCAGAATATTGGGTTCAGTCTTTTGATCCAGTCCGCAACTCTGTGTCATTTGTTTGATGAGTTTAGACCATTGACATTTAGAGTGACTATTATGTGTGTGGTTCTAGTGTTGGTTTTCTAGAGGTAATTTTGAGGTTCTGCTTTGGTTTCTTGTTATGTATATACTATTTATTTGTCTGAGGGTTTTGGTCCTGAGGCTTCTCTTCCAATATTTCTTGAAGTGGGGGTTTGGTGGTAGCAAATTTTTGGAGACTTTGTCTGACAAGGTTCTAATTTTTCCTTCATACAAGAAGGACAGCTTTGCAGGGTAGAGTATTCTTGGCTGGTACTTTTTGTCTTGGAGTTTTTTGAATATGAGGCTCCATTCTCTTCTTGCTTGGAGTGTCTCTTTCAGAGAAGTCTGAGGTCAGTCTAATGGGTTTTCCTTTGTAGGTTATCTGTTTCGTCTCTCTAGTCATCCTCATTATTTTTTCTTTATCTTGAACTCTTGGGAGTTTTACAGTTATGTGTCTTGCTGTGGTTTTTCTTTCATTAAAGTAGTTTGGTGTCCTTTTTGCTTACTGTATGTCTATTTTCATTTCGTTCTTCAAGTTTGGGAAGTTCTCTTCTATTATTGCTATAAAAAGCCTATCATTTCCTACGTCTTTCTCTTCTCCTTCTGGGAACCCAATTACTCTTCTATTTCCTTTCTTTAGGGTACCTGATAGATCTCTGATTTTTTTCCACTGTCTTCTTGTTCTGCTTATCACTCTCTTTTTCTCTCTTAGTTCTCTCTATTTCTGTGTCCTCCAGTGTGCTGATTTGTTCTTCAATTTCTTCCAGTCTGCTTTCATGGCTTTTCCCAGTATTTTTAAGGTCTTCTATTGCTCCTCTTATATACTGCATCTCCTTCATTTTCTATTTAGGATTTCAATCTCATTCTTCTGTTCGCAATGATGATGTTCATTTTGCTACATTCCTTTTTATATTTTTCTATTTCTCCTCTTAGCTCATTGATTGCTTTTATTATTTTGTGTTTGAATTCTTTATCTGACATAAAGGGCATTTCTTTGATTTTGTCCATGTTGGTTTCTGGAGATTGTTTATCCTTTAGAAATGGATTACTTCCCTTTGGGCTCACTTGAGTATTTGTATTTTTCTTCCTTCCTGTGTTTTCTCTGGGTTTGCTCCACATATTATGCAACTACTGCTCTGGTATTGGTTGGCATGTTGAAGTATATCAGTCTGTGGTGATTTCTGGTCTGCCCTTGTGCCTGTATAATTTATTGCTTCTGTTGGCTGTTTTTGGGGGTGAATTCCTTCCCTTTGTTTCTGGGCTATGTGTTCTGTGTTTTACTTTTATACTCTCTATCTAGTATTCTAATTGTTGTTGAGATTGCTATCTGCACCAGCACTGATAGGCACCGGTGCCCCTAGAATTACCTGGAGTTTGCAACAATGCCCAATGGGCTGTGGGAACTGCCAAAAGAGTCCCTCACTGCCTATGGCTGGGGCTGTCTTGCCTGCCACCACACCCCGGGAGGGAGCCTCACATGCAGTCCTAGGAGTGTTAGGGGGTAGGGTTGGAGTGCTCAGAAGTGGCCAAGAAGTCTCTCACCTTTCTTTTTCTCTATCTTTGGCTTACAAGGAAGAACTAGCGATGGCTGGAAAGATTCTTGCTTTGAGATGACAGCATTCTTTAAACTCTCCCAAAATCAGTCAGTCAGTGTTCAATCCACGTGTTTGAAGACATCTTTCTTTAGGCATGCTCCTTTGGCATGCTCCATCCATGCTGTCTTCTTCCAATTGTGAAATCTTTATCTGCTAGGAAAAAAGAGTTCAGTCTATGTGTTTGGGTTTTGGAGAGTTCTTTCTGTGCTGCATTGTTCTCCTGAGGACTTACATGATTATTTGTACTTTTCTCCCTCCCCATTTTTCACTTTTGGGTTTGCTTTACTGTACCTGGGGTTCCTATGTGGTATGTGTCCTCCTCTACCACTTTTCTGGGTGTTTGTTATGTGGTGGTTACAGTAGCTGCAGCTTCCCCCAGTTGCAATTTTAGCTTACTGATTTATCATTGGGTTGTCTGGAGTGATGAGACTGTTAGGTAGAAGATGATTTGGCTCTCCTGGGATAGTTCCAAGGGAATGGAAGGATCACAAGACTAGATGGGATGACTGGACTGGTAGGTGGGACTTCAGTGAGCTCAGGTGGCAGGGCCAGATGGGTGGGAAGGTGATTGGGTTGCAGAATGTAAAATTTTAAGCATACTTTCTAGGAATAGATATTTTTTCTTACTTTACATAAAAAACTTATTACTTCACAACTTTGGAATGTTAAAATATCACTACTACTTATTTCATATTTACTTTACTTTCTCTCCTCCCCTCCAACCATTTGGTACTCTGCTTCCTCCTTCATTCTCCCAAGCCTGCCCTGGCCTCTCCCTCTCCTACTCACTTTCTGCTTGATTTCAAATCAATTTAAGGCAGGTATTTCTAATAAATTGAACGAGTCATTGGCTTGAGCAAGTACATTAAAAAACTTTTAATGGTCAATAGTCCTATAAATGAATAATATCAACAATGATGTAAGTAATACTTGACTGGAAAATAAATGGTAAAGTGATAACATTTGTCCACTTAACATGCCTTTGAACTAGTGTTTACATTATTCTGATATTTAAGCATTATGTAGGTCACTTTATATATTAATTTTTCTTTTTAACACTGAAAAAGCCATAAAGGGCAAATGATTCTAAAGGAAAGTCTTGCAAAAATGAGTAAGTTCCTAAAGTATGTAAGTGGGAGCTTCTCTTAGCTACTACTCCAGACATAATAGTATATTTCTTCTTTTTTTATCTTTGATGAACTCTATTAATTCATAAATCCAAGTTATATTTCTTTGGTTGAAATTTTCCTTAAGTGTCGTAAGGTCTTTGTGGGCCTAATTTTTTACTTGGGACCTTCAATTTTAATTTGCTTGGTTTCTAACTGAACCATTTTGTAATTTTTTATTTTGTAATGCTAAACAGAAAATGTTTCAGACACTCAGATTTTTAAGAAACAACATCTTTTTAGAGCTTGCTGAAACAAATGAAGATGTGTTGAAATTTAGCACAATTTCATTCTCAGGAGTAAGATATTTCATGAAAAAGAAATTGACTCTGCACTGTTGCACAAAAAGGATATATCAAATAATAGAAAATTTCACTAGAATTTTTGTCACTAATGTCTTTGGTCAATATCACAATATCACAACATTATTCTCAGGAGTAAGATATTTCATGAAAACAAAATCGACAATGCACTACTCCACAAAAAGGATATATCAAATAACAGAAAATTTCACTAGCATTTTTGTCACTAATGTCTTTGGTCAATATCCAAGCATGGCAATCATTTAAAAGATATTTAATCTACTGATACTGATTTTAGTCTCATTAAAAAATTCAAGAGTTTTTTTTTTTTTTAAGATGGTAACCAGGTATTATTTATCTCCAAAAGTAGCAATGTTATGCTTCTATATATTACCTGAAAATTTGTTGTTTGTTTTAAACCATATATTGTTATTCAGTGCTATATATTCGGCTAAAAAGAGTTAATTTGTATAAGTCCCTGCTGTAGACCTGGAACTGAGTAGGTATTTTTAAAATGTTATCAAATTAAATTCTAAAAATCAGAACATTTTTCAGTAATGGCATCATGAAGGGGTCAGGTGATCCTCTTAAGCAGAAAACAAGTATAAAGTGACTGATATTATTCAAAAGAATCACTTTAAGAACTGAAAATGACCAAAGGCAGGCAATCAGTTAAGAAGTGTTTATTCATGGAAATTGCTGCTTCATTGGTTTAGAAAGGTGAAAATGTGGTCTTTCCACATTGGAATTTTCCCATCTCCATCTCAGAGAATGAAAACCACAACCTCATTTACCAGAAGTCAAATACTGTGTCAAGGACCAAAGCACAGAGATTAGAAATCAAAAAGAGGAATTTGTAAGCAAGAGATAAGTTCTACATATATTCCTAGTGACTTTAAAACTATGTGTGCAAGCAAAAAATTCACAAAGCCCAGTAAGAATGAAATTCTTGGAGAAATATGGAAATTGATTACATCCTGAATTCACTACTCAATCCATAGCTCAGGGGACAGAAGACAGAAGTTTTATTGGGTTGTGGTATCTGAGTATAACCTCTGTCTAAATCATTGGCTGCTGCTAAACTAGATAGAATAAAAAAGAGAAAATAGAGACATTAGTTCATATACCACACAGATGAGACAGATTTAATTTTTGAGAACTGGAAAAATTAACTGCCTCCTAAAACAAACAAATAAAACAGCACATCTAAGAAAAATATAGATTTGAGAATCATTAAAAGGCACTTAGTGCTTTACTTAAAAAGCAAACAATATATAGAGAAAAAACTGAAAAATATTAATAAAATAAGAAAAGAAGTCCCAGATATTGAATAAAATAGATTTCAAAATTAAAGTTAAAAGAAAATATGTTTAAGGAATTAAAAGAATGTGTGTTAATAAGTGAGCAAACAGGGATGTCAAGAGAAGATAAAATTAAAAAAAGAACCAAGTAGGAATTCCAGAGTTATAAATAAAGCAAATGAAAGTAACTATTGACAATGTGGACTGAATACCAACTTGAGAATAGAGAAAAATATGGTTTTCAACTTTAAGCTATATCAAAAGAAATGATAGAATCTGAAGTATGGAAAGGAAGGGACTGATGGAAAAGACAGAGTATGATGGAGGCATGGGACAATATAGAAAACTAAACAAAAAATATACACATGTAATTGGAGCCCCAAAAGGGGATGAGAGGATGAGAAAAAGTATTTATATATGTAATTCTTTCAATTTTCCCAAAAGGCAATGAAATATTTTATTTGCAGATCCCAAAAGTTTCACAAACTCCAAAGTAAAATAAACAAAGAAAATCAAACTGAGATGTACTATGAGCAAACTAATGAAAGCCAGAGACTGAGAAAAAATAACCCAAAGCTAAGATATAAGACAATAATAATGACCTGAATAGAAATTAATGTTAGGAAATTGGCAAATGTTAGGAAAATCACTTAAAGTAAAAGTTGTGTTTCAGACAGTCATCAACTGATAAATCTTAATAGAGTCAATATTTATACAGTTAAATATTGTGGGTGCATATAGCTTAGAGGTGAATTCCAGCATTTAAGGGAAAAGTGATATCAAAGTTGACCTAACTTCCGCAAAAATACAAATAAATATTTCATAATTCATACTAAGAAGTCAGTATTATACCAATAACCAAAGCAGACAAAAGCATCATACAAAATTGTAGTCTGATGTCCTCCCGAATATAGATGTAAAAATCTTCATAAATTAAATGTAGCAATATATAGCAAGTATAATGCACAAATGCAAGGTTGTTTCAAATTAAAAATCAATCAATTCATATTTGGAAAAAATGCTTACCTATGAATTAGTTCCCCTCGACACATACTTTAATTCATCTAATTTTTGATCATCTGTGTAGTTGTGCTTATATAGTTTTATATATAAGGATTCGGAGATATTCAGGTGCTTTTTAATCAACCAAATGCCTAATATGCCAGCCCCTAAATTATTCTTTCCACCGAGGAATTTAATCTCCCACTGATGACCTGCAATTACATGAAAAATCGACATGGATAGACAGACAAGAGGGTCTTGGGAATATCTTTAATAAATTGCTTCTGTTCCCCCTGTAGTGCCTTTGCCAGCATGCTTTATATTCTAAATAATAAATACTTAATCCAAAGCATTATGTTCCATGCTGTTGACTCCACAAAAATCATTCCACTTCTCTTGTATAGCACTAGATACCCAGACTCCGATCTCAGGAATCATTTTGCAATTTATGAATATGAAACATTAGATACACAAAAGTTCCCCATGTTCCATTTGGCAAAGAAAAATCCCATAACCCATTCAAGGGCTAAGGTAAGATACGAATGCAGAAGCCTTGAGTTCTGCTCCAGGGAATGCTTTCTTTATTCCACAAATAAAAGCAGCATGGCAGTTCTAGTGAGTTAGTACATGTAATTAAAACCCATAACACGAGAAAATAAAATGCCCCCCTCTCTAAAAATACCCATGAACAACACACTTGCATTGTCACTAGAAGATCTTTTGAAGCATTAATATACAATATTATAAAGAAAAAATAATAATCCACAGCATGAGAACATCTGGGACATGGAAGTAAACCCTGTAGGAAACTCAGTTTAAATTCATTCTTTAGAAAGGCTCTTTAAAACCTTTTTAAAGTCCTTATATTGAAAAGCCTGAAACTCTCCTTTAATGCTTAAACAATTTGTTAACACAAGAATTTTGAAATTCAAACATCCACGCTAATCTCCAATGCCATTTCAGGCCTCATATCAATATATTTTTTCAAAATTACACATGGCTCTTCGATCTATAAATAGCATTATGTACTAATATCTATAATAATAACAATGTAATAATTATTGCATAATTACATAACAATGTAATAGTTATCTCTAGAATAATAACAATGTAATTTTCAAGTCTGTTTATAAAAGCAGGCATTCATTTAAGCAATGTCATTACACACAAATGCACATACACACACACACAGAATTTGTATGTGGCATCCATAGGCAATTCCACAATTTCCATTATTTGCACCTTCTAGAGTTAAATTTTCCTTTTCTGAGTCTTTGCACAGGTATTCTAGGGCATCTTTATTCCACCTTAATGAATACTTTATGGTTATGTTGAGAAAGATGTCTTTATGTACAATGACAAAAGAGCATATTGAAATGACATCTAAAGGAAGATTTTGCATAGGCAAGGATATCTGAAGCAGGAGATTTGTGTCTACATTGTGATTGCAAATATATCTGGATACCTAAGATCCATCTGGTTTGTGTGTGTTTTGTTTGCATGTTTTTTCAAAATAAGAGTTACTTGACTTGGTCCATGCATGGGTGGACTCCAAGAGAAACTTATACATTTAACAAGCACTGCTGATGATTGAGTTCATAGTGTCCAGTAATCTTCAGCGCCAGATACACATGGAGAAAGGTTCAACCTTTGATAGAGTTTAGACTTTCCTTGGATGACTCTATAAGGACAATAATTGTTGACAGTGACTCACTAAGAGATACAGTCCTATGCATGGTAACTGTATGGATATAGGAATTTCTAGAGGGAAATCTCACAGGATGGTTTAGTATAACTTTGTCAATTACTAAGGACCTACAACTATTAGAATCTCCTTATTGGTGTCCAAGACCTCCCTGGAAGAAACTCACCCCCATCCACCTACACAACTTTCCTCAACTGATACTGGTACACTCGGCAGACACTTCTAGCCTCAGAAAACATCTCCAGAAGCCTAACCTGGTTGTGATGACAAAACACAATAATTAACATTAATATTTATAATTACTTTAAAGAATTAATCAGGAATTACTATCACAAACCTCTTTAACATTGGTGTAGTGTTTAATTCATGTTTCAAGATGACTTAAACTGAAAGTCACCAAAATCTAAACTAATTCAAACAATATACATAAGAAGTACAGGAAACCAAAACAATAGACAGGGAGTAAAAGGAAAAGTTATTGATCTGCTTTCTTTAATGTCTATTTTCTATGGGAGGGAAGGAAAGAAACTGCTAAGAAAAAAAAATTGATTGTGTTTTGTCATCACAACCAGTTTAGAGAAGCAGAGATTTATGGCAACTTCTATTATTTCTTCCTTCAGTCACCATAGATGGTGACACTACCACATCTCTCAGTAATGATTCCTCCATTCACACTTTTTTAGTTCCTTATAGTGTGACTTAAAATAATAACTAAGCTCTCTCTGTACCATACGGCTCAATGTTATCATGAATGAAGACAGGAGAGTGTGTGGGTCAGATTGAATCATTTTAAGAGCACAATGGCTTCCCATTCAGCTAATGGTCTGATGGAGCCAAGCAGTTACCAGTCACACCACTTCATTTCAGAAAGCCTCCATCTGGTCTAAGCCATGCTGTCATATTTCATGTAAGTCGCTCCTTTCTATTTTGCAAATATTCCAATAAAGGTGTCAGACTTACTTAGGGAAATCAAGTATAAGCATATATAATCAATGCAAATATAAATTCAAATCAATGTTAGGTCTTCAATACATTAAGCTCCTGTCAAGTCTAATTACAGCTCCATCAAACATCCTTTCACTGGAAAACACTGTTGTTGGAAAGATAGCATGGACCTTCCTCCAGACACTGCAATTCCCAAGGACAAAGAGTTGAATTTTTGTCAGTGTTATCTGGAAGAGTAGCATCAGTTTCCTAATTACATCCACTTAGTTATATAAGATCGTCCTTAATATTTTGAACAATTTAGTAGCTCAAAACTATGGAAGCTATGCATTTTAACTTGAGATAAGTAGATGATCAGTTTGGTTCTATTCTACTCTTCTGTTCATCAAATATAGGGTAATCAAAGACAAAATTTTAGTGAATTTTTCTGACAAAATTCATGAAGCCACATTCTTATCTTTGACCAGTAAAAGTTTTACACTTCCTATATAGTCAGCTTAAATAAGTCCAAACTTGACATGAGTGATATTTCAAGTTTTATTTTTTTCTTTTTCCAATTTACTAGTAAGTGTATCACAGATTCTCTAACTTTTGGTTCACCGGAGCTAATTGCTAAATATTTAGGAATTTTTAAGTCAATTTGAATGCCACAGGTAACTGAAACTGCCTAAGGTGAAGCATTTATATCATAGAAGTTGACAAATACTACGTATCAGGACTCTCTTTTGTTCCAGAGAACTGGTCTACTAGGACATTAAGCGCACATTAGAGAATTGTAATGTCAGTCACAAGCATATTATCTTCTAGTCTTTAAGAAGAAGCCTCATCCATTGTTCCCAAAGAGAAAGTTCTCTCTAGGCTATTCTTTAAACCCTAAGGGGCAATTTTATTTTATATGGTGGTATGTTCTTCTTTTCAAGCTTCTGAATGTGCACGACCACAGAAGACAGTGAATTCTCTCTGCTTCACTTTTCTCTTTTCTTCACCATAAATTCTCTTTGCTTCACCATAAATGGAAGTATTCATTGGTAGAAAAAAATTAGATTAAAACTGAGTCAAACAAAAACAGAGAATAAGGTAGTGACATAATAATGGAGAATGCGATAATTAGGACAAATAATAAATTATTTTAAGCCATAACACTATAGCCTAGTGTTCAACTGCCTTGAATTCAGGAACAATTTCTAAAACATGACACCACATGAGTAACTGCTATTATTTCTGAGATTTCAATTTCCCTTAGTATCATCTCCTTCCAGACTTTACTTTCACTTTACCTTTACTTTGACTTTCATGAATCTCTCTTCCTTGCAATTGAAACACTTCATTCATAAAATTAAAAAAAATTCCCATTAGGATAATAATTTTTCTTCTACTCCGGATAGCAGGCACTGAGCCAGGTGTTATCCCAACATTAGTACCAGTTACACAATATCCTGCTTGATAACCCACTTCTTGAAATTAGATGCCCAAATCTATGTTTCTCAATGATAAAAATTACTACCTGTTTTGAAATCTCCTGTGACAACTACCCTCAGTATTCGCTTGTTTTTGACTATATTTTAAGATAGTTTAGACCAAACATCTTTAATACCCATGCATGTACTTTGTAAGAATCAAGTAATTATTTGAAAATAATTACATATAGGCTGAATGCAAGTTTATTTAAGGGTAAAGTTTCCAGAATTTTCAAGATTCTCAGCAAAAGTTTGAGTGATGGCTGTAAACTTATAGTGATTTTTAGATTTTGGATCATTAGTGAGAAATTAATTGGTTTAACAGAAAGTGTTAACCATTTGTTAATGCAACAATATGAGACAAATGAATAGTGGGCAAGGAAGTATTCTTCAATGCCACCATCCAAAGTTGATGGAAGCAGGTTGAGGGAAGCTTTGCCATCCTCAGTATGTCTTCCAAAGTTTCCCCAGAAGTAATCTTCACTCCAAACAGTCAAATGAAAATAAATGAGGAAGATTATAAATGGGAGATGATAAACCATGTCTATCAAGGGCATATCACTACTTGTCATGTACTCAACATGGTATATGTGTCTTCATAAACACCACACCGAATCTAGTTTGAGTAACTATATTTGTGCTTTCCCTTAACATTTACATTCAGATGTTCACTTACTTTAATACCATCTTTGTGGAATCAATTCACTGTATTCTCTACAGTATAAGACTTCTTGACCTTAGACGTGTTTCCTTATTCAGACCCTGTCAAGTTACATCAACATGCTTCAATTCCAAATAGACACTTCTCAGTCTCCCTTTATAGTCAGATGACACTCTTTTAAAAGATACATTACCACTTCGTTTTGGGCAAGTACCACTATTTAATTCAAATACTGTCTTTCAGTCCCATATATTAATATGCATCACTTCACTCAATCTGAAGTCTTAATGTTTCTAAATAAGGCATCAATAATTGGATAAACATGAAGTCCAATTTAATGGTGTGTGGAAAAGACATTCCTCATCCTTCATCTCTATACTATTTCATATAGAAAACAGTGAGGGTGGCAGCATAACCCACCCCCACCCTGTTTATCCACTTACCAAATATATCATCTCCTTAGTGATCCAGCTGATGTCAATTAACTCCAGCCTTATTAGAGAAGAGTGTGGGCTTAAGAGAAGAATGGAAACTTACTAGTATTCAGGAGCAATATTCAATATGATAGAAAAGGTATTGCTCTGAGTAAATATTTGGAAAGTAAGTATTCTGAGAATGAACATTCTCAAAGAAGGGTGTTATCAAAATTTGTAAAATCCAAGTACCTGAAATTTATTTATTTACATATGAATGACATGTTATATACTATTACATATTAGTTGCATATGCTTAGTAAAAGATATATCAGTAGCACTCTATGTGATATAATACCTTGACAACACTTCTTTTATAACTCACTCACATTGCCGTGGAAAAAAAAACAAAAACAGCAGCAACAACATTGTATTTCATTGAAAATACAGCCTATCTCAAACCTTTCACAAATTTAGATTGGCTTGAGACCTACAAAGGATTAATATAAAACATTTCCCATAAATTGGTTGAAGTATGATTAGAACAATATTATAAGATTCATCAGTAAAGTTTATCATTATCAATGTCCATTTCAATTGCACTATCAGAATATTAAGATTGAAAAGTCCTTAAAATCTGACTTAATCTCAGAGTGAAGAAAATGTCCAAGATACAGGGGTAGAATACCAGAGGAGCCAGGATGGGAGCTCAGAGTTCTCTCTACTTTGTCACTTAAGTCTTTATTTGAAGCACCAGAGACCTGTAGGATTGCAGGGTTTCTGCAACTGCAGTGGAGTACAGATTGGAGTTTACTGCCAAGTATGCATTGCTCTTTGGCCACTCAGAAAATGCCAATCATCCAATGAACTGGACAAAAAAAAAAAAAAAAGAACCAGTGTTTGACAAAGACTCCAACATTAACGGTAAGGGCACTTGTTTTTGTCTAAACATTTGTAATTTGTATCATATTTTTTTAAATCTCCAAAAAGATAAAAAAGAATTCTGTCTTTATTTTCATTTTCTTTTCCTTTTAGGGAAACAAGAAAAGTAAAAGAACACACTATAACTCATTTTGCTGAACTCAAATGTCCCTCTTGAACTCAACAGGATCTAAGTAGCATTATTTACTGAAAATTTCCTTGAGGCTAAAAGCTTGCAAATCTAGCCTTTTACAGTGGCAAAACTGAGTACAAACAGCATCCATATTCATTAGCTGCCCAGCATATAAGCACATATGATAAGACTTTAAGGCAGGCTCACCACAGAAGTCAGAAAATTGAAAGAAAGGGAAAAAAATAATGAGTGCAGGGTTCAAAAGGTTCTCTTTAATGTGCATCAAACAGTTTTGCGTAATGCAAGTAACTACAGGAATTTGCCACTAAGTGGTGATAGGTCATGCACAAGCTGGGTTTCTCCTGATGCCCTGTAGGGCTAGCAGCCTGTGTTCACTACCAATCACCTGCCAACATATGAAAGATGCTAACATATTTTCCTATAATGAGTTCGCTGGACAGCAGCATTGGTTAAATGAAAAGGTCAAAGATTCATGTTTGTTTAGTTTCCTCCAGCATGTCCATGCTTTTCTCAGATGTGCAAGAAGGTAGCTCTATCTTCCTTGCTAGGGTTTCATGCTAAATTAGCCAACCTGTCAAATGTATCATGGGAAAAAAAGGTCATCGCAGTCAAAGAAATGCAAAATAGAATAACATACAGAAAAGTCTATCGGTTACATAATTAGCACAAGTCCCCATTTTTCAGTCTCCAATGAAGTGAAGCTTGCCCTTCAGGATAGTATATGCTGAAAAAAGTGAGCATTATGTTGAAAATAAAATATTTCCCAAAGGCGTAACTCTCATGTTCAGCCTATAAGCACAACATGCCCTTAAGCACATCATCATTCTTTGCCAGTAAATAAATGTGAGATGAGCACATGGATATTTCCAAAGTGGTAACATTTTGTTGGACTAAAAGATAATTCAGTCAAAATGCAAAAAGGCAAAGACACAACGGTAGAAATCTAAATGAATATGTTAAATTCTATTCAGACTTCTACCACTGTTACTCCAATGTTGAAATATTAATATCCTGCCTCAAATAACCTTTCCCAACAGCACTACCCCCATCGCTCCACTTACTAAAAATATATCACGTTTTTAAAATTGTCAATGCATCATTCCTCTCTGCTCACACTCCTCCAGTTTGCTCCCATGGCTTCTCCTATAATAGGCAATATCTCCTATAATAGGCAATAGCAGTCACAAGAACACTCCAATAGCTCAAGAAGCTCAACAGCATCTTTACAAAGATAAGGGAAGTTAATGAAACCACAATGAATGTCAAGGGCAAAGTTCAGTAAGAGTGAGATATATGTAACACCCACGGGCATGAAATAATAAGGATAGCAATGAGCACACTAAAGCATTGAGAGCTGATGGTGAAGCTGTTATGGTACTCTCTCCTGTCCAGAACTCTAGGTAAGAAGATAAGAACTTCAAAGAAACAGTGCAGATCAAGAAGGAGAAGAGAGAAGACCTGACCTCTCTTTTCTTCCTTCCTAGTTCCTTCTGGTGACTTCCTTTGATCAAACCCAACTAGAAGCCTTAAAGTCAAGATGATGCACAACCTTGGGTCAACTGCCCAGCAGGGAAGGCAGGGAAGACAAAGGAAGCAGATGAATTTGGGAAGGAGAATAGCAAGCTGAACACCTCTACAAAATGCCTGCTTATGGAATCCCTGAGGTTAGACACTGCTTTCTAATCTTTGAGGCTCAGAATGTAGTAATAGCTACTACACAGTATATGTCCCACAATCAGTGAAAAAAATAACCCACTGAGCTTGATAGAACTTAAATTTTGACTCCAGTGCCAGATTTCTTATTCTACTGAACCATTGTCATGCACACTAACTTGTTCAACCTCTGGGTATATCTATCAGAAAAAGAGGTACCACCTAAGCAATCTCAAGTGTTAGGTTCATGTCATCTTACATCTCAATCCTGAGTTTAATGTAATTTCTCTTCCACCTGGCTTCTCTCTTCCTAATGTTCAAGTTTCCGGTAGCTCTTACACAAAAGACCAGGCTACCTTCAGAATTCTGTACTGATAATGTTGGACAGACTGAATAGAATAACAATGACTCATCATTTCTCACTGAAAACTATTCTCTTGATAATATTTGATATTGCCTATATAATATAGTATCAGTCAACACTTTTCTCATCCTGTAACAGATTTTTACTGGCTATCTAGTTTATAATCTTGAAGTGTGTAAGGTGCCACTGTTTACCATCTCTACTCTTTGTCTCAATAGTGTCATGATCGTTGTAATTGAATTGCTTGTCTTTTGGAGAATAAGCTATAAATTGGTTCAATTTTTCAAATTGTGAGCCATTAGAAGGTAGTGAAATCAATTAAGTTCACCAGTCCCAGCATTCTTTAATGAAAGCAGGACAAAAAATAGAGTGGAATTGAAATGAATAGAACAAAATAAATAAAATAGTGTGGAGTGCAGATGGCAAGGTAGCATTGAAGTTAAGTCACTAAGGTATTATGAGCAATGTATTCATGTTGCATGTGTACATGTCTGCTTGTGGTATGTGTACATATGGAGAAGGACGTGGTTAGATATAAAGATGCTTGAAAATTACCGCACTACATGGATATTCTTTTTGAATGCAGTCTTATGATAAAAGAATCATTCATGACTCATTTTTTCTGAAAAAGAAGTGGCAGTAATAAATCCTATTTAAATATTTATTTTCTCTTTATGCACAATCAATTTATATGCATTTAATTTCATTAATAACACTGAAAATGAGCTCTTCCATACAATTAACCTAAAGCTTCCTGCAGTAAATGAAGCATTTGCTTTTTGTATCCTCATCAGTATACAGGAATGTTCATGCAATTCCCCTTAATGTTTTAGGTAGTTTTTTAGTCTACATTCTCTTTAAACACTAAGATAAGTTTTGTTTCTGATGTTTCATTCAGAAAGAATTCTGTGTTCTGCTTTCTTCTCACTCAAGTATATTCCTGGAAAACGAGACAGTAAGGGATAGAGAAAGCTTCTCAAAGAGTAGGGAGGAAAAGATTCTGTCATATAAGGAGTTTGAGCTTCCTGCCCAGGGCCCATCTTTCTGTCTCTAAAATATTGGAATCCCAAGATCGTTGGTTGTAACTGCTGATATTGCAGAGATTTGTATGGGAAAATACATGTGCTAAGTAAATACACATGCATTAGAAGTTACATTTGTGTATCTAAATAAGTGACCAAGATACTTTGTTTCCTAAACTGTGAAATAGATACGCTAATACCACATATTAAATTAACTAATACAAATTGCTTAGCACCATATTTAGTTCAGAATAGATACTAGCAATAAATATTACTGATCATTGATGGATTAGATTGGACATGAAATAATTTCTTGACTACTTATACCTGGGTTTGACTCGTAGATGTGATCCTCAGATTAAGTAATCAGCACAGGCTTGATAATTATCTTATAAAAGCTTTATATAATTTTATTGACACTTTTCCTTAAAAGGGAGATTCAACCCAGAGCTTGGAAGTGTGGGGATGCAGAATGTTCCTCTCTGATGTCTGGCTGCAGAAAGTGTAACTGACCTGGAGCTTGAGTTGCTACCTGCTGACATCAGCAATATTTTCTCAGGTAGCCCACATTATGTCATGGCAACTTCAGGCCCAAGGACTGAGCATGGCAGAGCAACTAAGGCATACCTGGGAGATGAAGGGCTTGAGCTGATGGTAACTTTGGTTTAAGGACTATCTGTGATCTTGATAAACCTTCTTAAAAGTGCATCATAATATAAAATTGCATCACCCAACCTTCCCTCCTAATGCAGCCCTGTGTTTTGATCTGCTAGCTCCTCCAGTACCATTCCCAAGATCACTCAGGAACCACTCCCCTGTGCATCTCTTCCAGGAAGGTTCAGATTAATTAAGCTGATAA
This sequence comes from Uropsilus gracilis, assembly GCA_004024945.1. Classification (NCBI taxonomy): domain Eukaryota; kingdom Metazoa; phylum Chordata; class Mammalia; order Eulipotyphla; family Talpidae; genus Uropsilus; species Uropsilus gracilis. Next base: position 7,495 of record PVHY01019535.1, on the reverse strand, counting down.
CCCATAGTTTGTGTGCAAAAGCAAGCGCATGGGGACAAGTCTCCCTTTTACATAAGAATTTCTATCCTTTTCCCCATCTTTTTAAATGCTGTGACTGCAAAATATTAAAAATGACTGCTTCCTCTAGTTTTGTTCAAATTATTGGTAATATTATGTGTACTGCTCTGAAGGAAAAAAATACAGATGTGTAAGAAAGACCAGTATATGATGGATATTATTTCTATGTGTCCTTTGACATCATCTTGATATTCTAGGGTTGGATTCTTATTTGTGACAAAATTATATGAAATTATAATTTATAATATATTATTTACAGTATTGATATCTGTTTCTGTTTTGCTCCACATAACCAAAACATTCTATCTTTTATGTCCTGTTTATTTCTAGCTATTTGACTCTTAATTTGTATGTCTGAACTTAATTTTTCTTCTCCAACTTAATTGCTTTGCATAAAAAGTTACCTGCAATTTTGGTGTTCATACACATAACTTCATGAATCTAAAAAGTTAACAACTAAAAAATATTTGTTTTCATTAAAAAAAAACTAAAAAATCTTAATGAAAGTCCTTTTTTGAGACTTACAGGTGATTCTTTGGATTGTAGTATAAAAATAATTAATATTTGAAGGCATTTAAATTAATGATTTTTACATCTTAAAAAATATGTAGGAGCATCCAAAATTTTAAGTGTACATTTTGCATTTTTAATGCTACCAGAGTCCCAACAGTTTAGAACTCACAAAACACAGACCTGTATCCAATTATACTAAATCATCTATTTAATAGCAAATGTTAACAATCACCAGTGAGAACACAGGATTGACTTCAAGACCATTCATTCCTCTTTCTTCATTTCTTACTCTTTCAATGGTGCTTGATGATTTGTTTTTTAATGAATGTACTTAAACACAGGCCTTTGATTATCCCCTTTGAATTAAACCGGTAGCGTGTTCATCTCTTCCCACTCACTCTACTTATGCACAGTTTGGGCTCCTGTGATTGCTTGTAAACTAAATCAATAGCTGGCTCCTTAACATTCTATGATCAAAGTCCTGAGGTACCATGCTAATCTCTTTTATCTATAAACAGACCCTGGTCATCTTGTCTTTCTAATTGCTGAGAGACCTTTACCAGAATGTGGCATTATCTGTTCTTCCATCAAGCCCGCGCTGAAGTGCCCCATGTCCCCAATTTAATCACACTGCTGGCAATTAGGTTAACCTGACACTGTTATTCCTGTCTTTTAAATAAGTCTGCCTTAGTAGCAAGGGAGGATACCTTTCAATGGGATACAGCTATGTTTCCAGCCTCAAAATGAAGGCTTGATTCCAAGCATGTAATAAAAAAATTTCAATACCTTAGGTGAAATAAAAATAGTATTCTGGAGGAGTCTTCTTCCAAAATCAGTCTCCACCAAGCCTTACATCTAAAACATACAACTTTAGAAAAGAGAAAACAACCTTTCAGTTCAATAAACAAAGAAGAACAAAATTGTTGATAGTTAGGTGAAGCCTATATATTTTTTCTCCCCTGTGGAAACTACATTGAGATATCAGGGAGACAGTTTTATAAAACTTTGATTATTCATTTCTTCCTTTAAACTTAAATGTAGCACTATCAGCACAATTTCTGCCCTGGCAAGAGGCAGCGCTCCTGCCTGCCTGCAACTATGCAGGGGCCTAGCTTTTCTTTCTTTCTCCTAATAAATCTGTCCTTTCAAAATGTAAAACAAAAAATAAAATTTAAAAATCTAATTTAAATATAATAGTTGCCAGTGAACAAATGAAAAGAGTAGTGGGGAAAGAAATGGTATGCTTACTATATAGGCGAATGCAAATGTAATCGATAAAGGAAACCCAGTTCTCATCTTTGCTTAGGGAAAAGAACCAATAAGTACCAATCACTAAGTGCCCATACGCCAGAAAGACTGATGACTTAGGTTTTACTTCATACTAATACGGAACACAAATATTTAGGAAAACTAATTAGCTTCTTTTGTTAGGGAGTATAAATAAGATACTTAATATCATTTTGCATCTCCTAGTTACTCCTATAAATTAAAATCTTTTTCCACATGTTTCCCCTTTCTTCTGTCCACCTTTTGATTAAAGGATATAAAGTTTTGAAGTTTATAAACTCCATGGTGTGGAACGTGGAAGCAGGTAGAGAGATGGAGCTTCAGATAAGAGGAATACCTCCTCTCTCTCTCCAGCCCCCTCTGGCACACTAGAGGGTGGATGATAGCACATCTCTCACCTGTAACCCACCTTCCTAACCTCTTTGGAATGTCCCAAGAGACAATTAATTGACCTATTAGTGATGACTGCTGCCCCCAAAGGTAAGTTTTCCTGTTATCCCACATCCCCACACACTCCCTGCTGCATATCACATACACTTTGCTACTTCCTCATTGCATCATTGTAACATTTCCTTGCTAGGGTATATACGTGGTTTCTCAGTTTCATTAAAGTTGGACCTGGACATGCTTCCCAGGATCCCCGTTGTGTGGGCTAACCTCATAGATCGCTATCCATCTCTTCCGTCTCAATTTCTTCTTCATTCCACACGAGACTCCTAACACATGGGAAGAGGGACCTTGTCTATTTTAGTTTATCAATGCATCTCTAATGTGTACTTAATGCTTTTATTGCATAAGTAATACTGAAAAATTGCTTTTCATGTTTCTGAGCCTTGGTTTCCTCATCTGAAAAATAAAGAAATTTGAGTAATTCATATGTTTGTTACAAGGGCTAAGTGAAATTACATGCATGACTTGGTGTCTTATACATATTAATTAAAAATTGAATTTTTGCAAGGTTAAATTTTAAATTAATTTTACCTACATAATGACTTCCATTTAGAAAATAAAGAAATGGAAAATATTCAAAAATTTTAAGGAACAAGAAACTTGGAGTACCTGTGCAATGATCTGAAAATAGTCTAAAATAGGATCAGGAAACCTTTTTCTTTGTTCATGAAGTATATGGGGCAGGATTTGAATGTACCTTGCATTCCTACCATTTGATGCAATTCACTTCACATTATGTAGATACTAACTGAAGAGCCTTAATTAAATTATCCCAAATAGAGGAACTTGGGATGACATCCCTGTCATCCAAACCGGTCTTCAGGGGCTCTGTTAACCAAATCAACTATGTCAAAACCTACTCCCATCCTTTTCCTGAGGACTCATGAAGATGGAGTGAACACCCCAGTCAGCAATAGATTGGCTGTGGCCTTTGAGCCACACATGGCTTGACATTCAGAGTCTCCAGCTGTTCCTCAAGGTTAAACATGTCTGACTGGAATGAGAGTGTCATTCCTGGGAACACTGACACTGTCAGTCCTGGAATGTTCTTGAGGATTTTGTGGGCACTTCCCTTCAGGATATCTTTATGGGAGGAACTTCACAGTTCCCTTTGTGCTCTGTCAGGAAAATACACCTGAAAATGTGCTCCATTTGCTTTATTATTGAAAGTAATAAAGCTGCAGTAAACTTACTGCAGGAAAAACATGTTTTGAGACCATCCAGTATGTAGCACTGACTAATTATAGTGGGTTTTTTCTGAGAGATTGGTAAGAAGATGTGGAGTGGAGATTTTAATTAAGAACTGTGCATTTTAAAAACTAGTTTTCTCTCCTTTTTTGAGAAAATATCCCTTGGTAAATATCGCACTTCAGTCATAGCACTTGCCGCTGATTTTCTATAAACATGATTACATTAGTACAATATCTCCTCCAATCCTTTAAATATTTACAAGTTGCTTTTCATTGTGCTTTATTCCACTTATACTCCTGTGAAACAATTTCAAATCTATTGAGTATGGATGAACTGATTCTTCAGAATTCATGCAACAAACATATTAAGCAGCTACAGTGTGCAGGATGGATAGATAGATAGATAGATAGATAGATAGATAGATAGATAGATAGATAGATAGATAGATAGACAGACAGACAGACAGACAGACAGACAGACAGACAGACAGACAGATAGATAGATAGATAATACATAATACACCGGAGAATAGCATGATCTAGTAGTAGAAACTGTACTTGAAAAGTCAGTGATCTTGAATTTAAACTTAGATATAGTTGTAACCTGTGTCCATTTTGCTCCAATTTCCTGAGCCTCAGTTTCTTTACCTGTATTCAGTGCCTTATGGACAGAACAGCTTTGAGAGTTCAGTAAAATAATATTCAAACTCCAGACATTTCCTAATTTACAATATACACTCAAAATTTGTGAGCTTCTCCCTAGGCCCTAGCTGTCAGTTGCTGGAAAGCTGAATGATAAATGTGTCATATTCCCAGGGGTAGGGATAACTATTATATTTATAACTGAAATCGGTGCTTACATATTAATCATTCTGCATCACACAGGTACCTCAGTTATCCCAAGCAGCAATAAATGAGACCTGATATTTTCTGAGTTTTATTATACTTCACTTGGAATATTTCCTAAAGAAATGTAAGCAATCTTGGCACTGGCAAATATAAATGTATTCACAGATTTGTCTTCAGTTTGTCTCCTTTATTTTCTTAGATGTAAAGCTTTATATCACTTTATAGTTTATAAATGAGCACAGTTAATTCACATACCCCTGGGTGATTTTGACTTGCTTGCATTTTAAAAAGAACACTCTATCAAATAATGGAGTTTATCCTTTTAATAATTAGGAAGAATTCCATTAAATTCCACCAAGGCCATTTTGTCAACTTAAAGGTTGTGATCTCTATTCAGAAGAAAGGTTTTAATTACCTCCTTAAACTCTCTCAATTCCACTATGATTGATAACTGATTGTAATTTGCCTCTTTCTGGGCCATTATTGGCCTTGCATCCACAATTTTACAAGCTCCCTGCCCAGTCCTAACTGTCTTCTCAAAAGTGGAAATTTGTTAGCACCTTACTCTTAACTTATTTCTGAGTCCTCGTAGTTAGAGGACTTGACACTTAACATTCTGAAGTTTCAAAAGGATTACACTGTTTTGCACAATATTTTACCTATTTCTTTAATACATACATAGTAGTCAGAAGACATTGTTGACTAAAAATTTTGCTACATTAGTTTGTGGATGAGAATTAGTGACAAGTGTCGAGATAATTCTTAAAATCCTCTATGCGTAGCCAGAACATGAACTCAATGGGGAGACTATCAGACAAGAAGTGTCTAGACAACCACCATGGTTCCAAATCAAGAAAAGTTCACAACAAATCAGTGAGACACAATGTCTCTGTCCTACTCAGGTTCATCTGGCTCCATTTTCATTCCTTGTTTGACTCTTTCTTGAAGTTGGAAAAACCTGAGTCAAACTCCATTATAAATCTTCTCCAATCCAACTATTGTCCTTGTCTCTGGACCTTACTTCTTTGGGAAAATTAACTTATTAGTCTTTTCCTGAGATAGGCAACATCACATTATCCTTTTTAGTTATCAAAGCAATAATGAATTTGTAGGTCCCAGGAGAATGTTATTTCTCTATAGAGCAGTTATAATGAGTAAAGTGGTTAGCAAAAAATGTGGGCATAGATTGTGAATGAGTTGTACAGCAGAGAAAATGGAAATCAGATTCTGTGGGGAGACTCACCGAGAATGAATCCCAGACTTACACATTCTAGCAGTGTCTCCCCCAGGAAGCTACTGAAAAGCTACTGACTTCCTTCCTCATGCGTAAAAACTGTGGCATAACAGTATCAACTGCACAGGCATTGTTTGATAATCAAAATAATCATGTTATATTATAAAATGAAGCACAGTCATAACCAACAAATATTAAGAAAATATTCTTACAGAAAAATACCTTTAATTATGCCTGAGTTAGAATCCACAGTGAGAATCATAAGAAAACATGTCTGATTGCAGGAAGATCTGATGAGAGAGTATATATACTGAAAGGACCACGATATTGTTTGTTATGGTAACTGGCCCCCTCTCACTCCTCCTGCCCCCATCAAATGGTAACAAAGACTTATAGAACAGAATTGAGATTCCTGAAATCAATCCAAGCCTATATGGACAGTTAGTTGATCTATGACAAAATGAAATCCAGTTGAAAGGGGCAGAAGCCACTAACCAACAAGCCACAGTTAAAATAAAAAAAAAAAAAAAAACTTTAAAAAAATGCAGCTTCTGCTACCCAGCTTTCTTACTAGATCCTTCTCACCCATGCATAGCAGTTGCCACTCAAATACAGTTCAACAACAGGGTTCTATTTACAAAGAAATTAACCAGGAAAAAATGAAAAGTTTTCAAAGCCAAAAGTGGCCAGTTATCTCACCCCCAAGTACCACTTAGTACAAAAGTCCCAAACACATGTCCAAGATGGTGCCCTTTTGCCCCTCCAAACCTGAAGCAGGAGCTGCAAAGTTCAGTCTTTCTCTGGTGTCTTCTCTTCACCTCTTCTCCAGTGTTCCTCACTGCTCCGCTTCTCCAAGTTTCTGCAAATTTCTTCCACAATTGCTGATATACAAATCAGCTTTCCAAATCCCTGGTCATCTCCAGGTACCAGTTCACTATGCCACTTTGCTGTGGTGCCATACCACTCTCCATACCAGTCACTCTTCTGCTGGTCACCATGGCTCCTTGCCACCTCCAGTTCATTCTTCCAGGAAGCCTACCCTGGCCGGGCCATGTGAGCCTGTTCTCTCAGTCTGCAATTCTCATCTCCTTTCTTTTTTTCTTCTTTTCCTCACTCCTGCCTTTTATTTCCCTTTTGGTACTTCTCATTTCTTCTCGCAGGTATTTCAGATCCCACCCACCAGGGTACTCTGACACCAGCAATTTTTACCTGCATCATTCACAACCCTGCATCAAAAGGAATCAAGAATAGACACTTGGCAAATGGTCTTGGGAAAATTCGATAAATGGTTTTGGGAAAATTGGAAATTGACATGCAACAGAAGGAAACTAGATAATTATTTCATTCTACACAATAAAATTAATTCAAAATGGACAAAAGACTTGAATGTAAACCTGAAACCATAAAATAATTATAAGAAAACATTGGAAGAATACTCCATGACATAGACCTCAGTGGTGATGTTGTGATTCATCCCCAACAGCAAGAAAAACAAAAAAGAGGGTAAGTAATTGGCACTAACTCAAACTAAAAATTTTCTACATAAAGAAACCTGGCCAGACATAGTGGTGCATGACTTTATTCACAGCCTACAGAAGTGAGGCTGAGGCTAGGAATCATTTGAGTCCTCAGGTTTGAGATCTTCTGGGGGTTTGAGACCCACCCAGGACAACATAGTGAGACAGACTCAAAAAAATATGTGGGCGTAGTGGTGTGTGCTTGTAATCCTAGCTACCTGGGAGGCTGAGGCTGGAGAAGAAGAGGAAGAAGAGGATGGGGGGAGGAGAAGGGGAGAAGAGGAGGAAGAGGAGTAGGAGTAGGAAGAGGGAGAGGGAGGGGGAGGGGAAAGGGGAGGGGGAGGAGGAGGAGGAGGAGAAGGAGGAGGAGAAGAAGGAGAAGAAGAAGAAGAGGAAGA
>PVHY01019534.1:0-27184 GCA_004024945.1 Uropsilus gracilis | reverse complement strand
CATATTTCACAATTATAAGGATGATTGCATTGTTTTCAAAGGCAAAAATCCAGAGACAACCAAAATGTTCATAATCACGTGACTATTTAAGTCATTGCATTCAATGAAAATGCTGTCATCCATCTAAGGTCATACAGAACCATTCTGTGCCAAATCACTAAATAAAAGGTATTAGCTATGGGTGGAATTATTCCTTTCTATAAAGATATATAGATTTATGATAAGATTTTTGAAAGGGCCGGGCACGGTGGTGCGTGCCTGTAACCTTCAGTCTATGAAACGGCTGTGGCTAGGGATCGCAGTTCGAGTTCCGCTCGGGGCAACATAGCGAGACCTAGTCCCAAAAAATAGATGGGCGTGGTGGCATGCGTCTGTAATCCCCAGCTACCTGGGAAGCTGAGCCTGGGAAGATTGCTTGAGTCTGTGATACCCTGGCCAACGTGAGCCTGCGGTTCCACAGGCAAAAGCTAGACCTAGTCACAAAAAAAAAAAAAATTTTTTTTTTGAAAGGATACCTGACATATAGAGTTATAGTTAGCTGTTTCTGTTTCTTGGAGGACTGGGAAAATTAGAGTAGATCTGATACCTACTTATTTGATTATTGCAAATTTATTATCCTTTTTATTCAAATACAAAATTATGTTTTCAGGTTTGTTTGATTGAAATAGTATAGAGAAGCCTATAATCCAAGCATTAGGAGGCAAGAGGAAGGGATGGCTTGAGTTCACAGGTTCGAGACTACCCCAGGCAATGTAGTAAGACCTGGTTTTCAAAAAAGCAACTGGGTACAATGGTGGGTGCCTCCCAGTTACCTGGGAGGCTGAAGCTGGGGATAGCTGAGTCCACAGGATCGGGACTACCCTGGCCAACATAGTGAGACCTAGTCTCAAAAAAAAAGGAAAGGAAAGGAAAAAATTCAGCCTGTATACTCTCCAAATTCTCTTTACCCACTGCCCACCCTTGCTGTGTCCTGCTTCCCCCTCTGCTCAGAGACATCTGAGTCCTGCACCTGCAGCCGCATGCTGTGCCCAGCATTATATAGCCAACTCCTTGTCAAGTCTCCATTCAAATGCTACTTCCTGGGGCATAGGAAAAACAAACAAAAGGCCAGGAGGAAAAGTCAAATTATAAAACAAACTGAAGTTCACAACTTGGAGAGTGGGGGGTATGGTATGGGAGGAAATGATCAAGGGAGGGGAGAGCCCCAGGGATGACAAAGATGTGAAATAGTTATCTATGTAATAAAGTATTTATTTTTTAAAAAATGCTACTTCCTCTAAGAGGCTTTCCCTGATGACTCATTCTAGTATATTAACCAATTTTTAAAAACTTCCTTATCATATTCAAAAATAAAATCATCTTACTCATCTACCTGTTACATATTTACCATCTCTCTCCCCACCAGACTCTACCTTCCTTTAACAGGAGAGAACTAACTTCACAGTTGTGTCTGTAGCTCCTTGTTCAGTGCCAGACTCTTTGTTCAAGCTCAGTAACTATTTGTTGAGTGAAAGGATAAATGACTATTACTGCTGATTAAAATAATGTGCTCTGAATGCTGAACTGGCAGTGTCAGTGCATACATATACTAAGGCTGGAATTGACCAACTTGGGGAATCCAGGCTCTTTCTGAAAAATTAACTTCAATTTTGTTAAATAGTTTGCCTTCTGGCAGAGAAGCTCTTGGCGCTGCATCTCCCCTAAACCCACAATGCATGCAGCTTTTTGGTGTTTCAAAGCACTGCAGAAGCTCTACGCCATTGTAGGCCCCTGTCAGGGTCACTAAGTACCCCTAAGTCCTTACCCAGGAGATGCTTTCGTTAGCATTGTTCCTAAAATCCATTCTAGTCATGGCTGCTTCCCTCCGTCCAGCTATATGTGTCCCAGGAGGAAGGAGAGAGTGTGAAACCTGATCTGTGACTTCAAGGAAAGAACGTTCCACATTGAATTAAACATTTCAAGTGAACTCACTGTAAATTATATGTCAATAAATTGTTACCAAAAAAAACCAAAACTGTCCAGAAAGGATTAAGTGTGGATCCAGAAGGTGGATCCACCTATGTGTCTTGATTTAGGGACTATAAGAAATACGGGAGGACATTTAACAAGATGATAGCCCGATGGTAAATTGACATCTGATTCCCAGCTGCCTGATAAGGCTCTGCTGATCAGGAGAAGCCTTCCAACAGAGGCCTTGAGCCTCAATCACAGTGCAGAGCCAAGCAGAGAGAGAGAAAGGGATTTCCCACTCTCCCCCTTATCACATCACAGGACATATTCAGAGAGTGAGGATTCTGTTCACCAGAAAAATAAGACATTTGCAAAATGAATGAAAGTTTCCCGCTGTGTTCTATCCATTCTGCGGAGGAGAGTTGCCTTTATCAACATTAATGAACCAAAATTAACTAGTTGAGGAGTCAGTTTTCAAAAACACCTGCTGTTCTTATCCTCCTGTCCCTGTAATAATCTATTTTCCTGCCCCACTATCCCAGCCCTCCTCCCCCTATGCTCACTGCTATGATAATTCTGCCTCAGAGGAAAAACTGGGGCTGGGGTTGACTAAAGTAAAGTGTACAGTATTCCTGGAAATGATCATCTCATTGTAGATGCAACCAAAATAGCATTGGCTCTGTACTTAATAATTGATATACTCTTCAACAGCAGTTGCCTTTTTCGCCGAGGTACAGAATTTAAAATATAGACTATTTTTCTCCAGTTCTGAAGTAGAGAAAAAATGATCCATTTTTGGTGTGATTCTATTATCCTTCCATGGCAAAACCTCAGGAGGCTCTTGCCTGTTTTCCCTGAGACACATGCTCACAGTTTAGCAACAAACAAACAACAACAAAAACAAAACAAACAAACAAAAAAAACACCATAGTTTGATTACACAGCTGAGATGTACAGCAATTTTAAAGATTTGCAGGTGCTAAAGGTTTTAATGGAGGTTTGGAGCAGATACAGTTAGGTTGGTGTAAGCCTATCTCAGAAGATAGATCAGAGAAGAAACTCTAAGACTCAGTTACTGGAATAATTGCCTGCTCTAATTCCATGTGCCCCTCTGGCTGAGCAACATCAGAAACTATCCCTAAATAAGACCTGCCTCTGGCCGGGCACGGTGGCTCGTGCTTGTAAGCTTCAGCCTATGAAGCGGCCGGGGCTAGGGATCACGGTTCGAGTCCCGCCTGGGGCCCATAGCGAGACCTAGCTCCAAAAAATAGCTGGGCGTGGTGGCATGTGCCTGTAATCCCAGCTACCTGGGAAGCTGAGGCTGGGGATTGCCTGAGTCCGTGGTACCCTGGGCAATGAGAGCCTGCGGTTCCACATGCAAAAATAGCGAGACCTAGTCTAAAAAAAAAAAAAAGAGAAAAAATAAGACCTTCCTCTGCCTGTGAGGAATCCTTGCTTTCCACTTAACATCTGCTAGTGCCTTAGGTATTCCAAGGAGGATTTTCCCTTTCCAGAGGAAAGTAATCACAAATAAAAATCTTTGTAGCAAAGGACACTGAGAAGCTTTTTACTCCCTTTCAGTAGCTTCCATTGTGATGGATGAAACTGCAAGAACAATTAGAGCAAATGTCAGTGTAAATCTCCAAAAAAGAAGAAAATAGGCTTACCAAGTTTCTTTGGACAATGCCAAGGCATTTTCTTCTCTAGATACACAGTATGTATTTAACTTAGTGTCAAGGGATTAGCAGATATTCAGTGACTGTACCATAGGCCTCTCTCAGTAACAAAACATACTTATTAGAAAGAGAGAAATTGAAAATATAACTTCCTTTGAATTGGTGCTAGTCAAGACTTTCAAAAATTTTTCGTTCTTTGTGATTTCACCCTAGTAACCATCTCAAGAGTAGTATTTATTTTCTATACAGATTAAACATTATGAGACATCCCTTTACTTATGTAACTCTTAAGAAAACTCCAGTTATAATAGTACCACACAATCAATTCCACCAGACTGTGAAAATGGGAGGTATGCAATTAACATTACCACTTCATTTGATTCACTCACCGTAGGATCCCCTAGAAAAATGTGCACTTGCCCTCACTTCTAACTTGCTAAATAATCAAACAGGCACACAAGACAGCTGGAGTTCCCAATGATTCCTGCAATGGACATTCTATTTCATCTCTACCTTAGCAAGCACGTACTTAGATGTTTAAGGTTTTTGTATGTTAAAGTATTGTGATTTATACTGCAAAAGTCATCTGGAGCCAGAGACATTGTAAAGGACAAAATGAGAACTACTTGGAATACCTAACACCTATACAGAATTTGATGAGCAAACATTTTATGGTCATGATCATTCTTGGTTTAACAAATAAATACCATTAGGGCTGAACATTTTAGGTGATTGAAAAAGGACCCTCCTGAGAGGACCACTAGCAAGCTTGAACTTGCAAAGGAAATAATGATGTCCGCATCCTAGAAAAGGGACAGATGCCAAGTTAAGGCACAGAGGCTCCCAGAGACTATCAAACAAGTGGTGACTCCACACTTAACGATGGTAAGAGACTCAGTTCCATTTAGACTATAAGTGGGTTTACCAGGACCTGCATTGTATAACTTAGAGAACCACATAATACAGAGGAAAGGATAGAACTTATAAGGCAGAAAAAGCTGGACACGAGGGGGAAATAACTTGAAAAATTGGGTGCAGTTTACTTCAAGCCCAGAATGAGTGCTGGAGATAATGAGTTAGGAATTTGGAGGAATGGGTAGAAAAGAATGCAGGGGAACCTGAGAAGGCCAGAAACAGTCAAATGTCCTAGGCTGGTTTGAGGGTAAACAGAGTGTCCTGGCCAGAAAGGCCATGGAAAAATCTCAGACTCCCATCAAACCCACAATGCTTGTCCCCCTTCACCATCTCATGGTGAAAGACAGAAGTCAGAGCTTGAAGAACCTAAGGTCTGAAATAACGAAAAATTAGATAGTTGCCTTAGAACAAGAAAAGTGTTCCCTATTTATTTATTTATTTATTTATGTATTTATTCCCCATTTATTTATTCATTCATTCATTCACTCATTCACTCATGCATTCATTCATTCATTCATTCAGAGGCTAGGTCTTGCTATTTTTTGCCCATGGAATCGCAGGCTCACGTTGCCCAGAGTACCACAGACTCAAGCAATCCCCAGCCTCAGCTTCCCAGGTAGCTGGGATTACAGGCGCACGCCACCACGCCCAGATATTTTTTTGGGACTAGGTCTCACTGTGTTCCCCAGGCGGAACTCGAACCACGATCCCTAGCTCCTGCCACTTCATAGGCTGAAGCTTACAGGCACGAGCCACTGTGCCTGGCTAAACTCCCCATTTCTGTTGTTTGTAAAAAGAAAAAAATAAGTCAGCCGGGCTTGGTGGTGCATACTCATAAGCTGCAGCCTAGAAAGCTGCGGCTGGGGCCAGGGATCACGGTTCAAGTTCCGCTGGGGGCACATAGCGAGACCTAGTTCCAAAAAAATATATAGCTGGGAGTGGTGCTGCATGCCTGTAATCCCAGCTACCTGGGAAGCTGAGGCTGGGGATTGCTTGAGTCTGTGGTACCCCAGGCAACGTGAGCCTGCGGTTCCCTGGGAAAAAAATAGCAGGACCTAGTCTCAAAAAGAAAGAAAGAAAAAAAGAAAAATCTATACATTTACATTCTCCTTTGGATGTATATTTATTTTTTAAATCTTGTTATAAAAGTTTAATCTGTATTTCTTAAACTGAAGGGAGAGGGACTTGGAGCCCTACTTGGGTTTCAGGTGGCAAGAGCAAAGATAAATAACCTTTTTTAAAAAATCATGAATACTGCTTTCCCTCTGATTCAGGCTTGTTATTAAGTACAGAAAATGGATTCAAGCTTGTTTTGGCTTAGGGTCCCTGATGAACTCATCATCTCTCTTGATGTCTGGCTCATACACTGACTCCTCCCCTCAACTGTGACTCTAGAGAATTCTGATTTCACAGGCTTACAAATAGAAGGCAAATGTTATCATTTTATTTTACAAAATGAAGATACCTTACATTGGGAAGGAAGGAAATGGCTGCAGAGTTGAAGTCTAGGCTTGAATTAGTCAACGTACCTGAGGAATCTGGGGATGACAATTCCTGGATTTCAGTTCAGCCAAAATGCATTTCAGTGATCTTAAATGTATAGAAAAAGCAAAGGAGAGAATGAAAAGTAAAGTAGATCAAGAAGTTCGGGAGCCTATTAGTAGGCCTATGCAAAAGCATAGCACACTTCACCTTGGTTCTGGAAACAGCAAAGGATAAAAATACAATTGAGTCGAACATACCTCCCACCCAGATCTTGACTTCTAATACCATTCTGTATTAGAAGGAAATAGGGCTGTAGTCAGTGTTTATTAAAAATTTCCTATATGTGAGGCACCATTCTACTACTGGAGAGTATAATGAACAAAATAAAGTCTCTGTAGTTTGGGAGTTTACATTCTAACAGAGAAGAAAGATAATACATTAAAAAGTAAAAATAGACATCCTACAAAATAACTCCTTAAAACTGTGAAAGCTTAGCAATACATTTTTCAGAAATAAATATGCAATATGTGAGGTGCTGATGAAAATTATGAGGAAAAGACAGGGTTGGAGTGATGGGGCCTCTTGTAGACAAGGAAGGCCTCAGCAATAAGCAGAAATTGCCATGGCTGAAAGAGGAAAGGTGTGAGAGTCTCTGGAGAGAGAGGGTGATGTGCCAAGGCCATGGGCAGCTCCTGGTGTGTGTGTGTGGGAATTATATAGTCATGCAATGTTTGTGTCAAGATGGCCTGCATATGTGACATGGGTCCCAGTTGGTTCTAGGGTATAGCATGGCTGTATAGAGGGCTGCGCCACCTAGGTTTGTGTAATCATACTCCATGATGTTTGCAAAATGACAAATTGCCTAGGGATGCATTTCTCAGAACATAACCCAGTCATTCTCTTCCTTCCTTTCTTTTATCCCTCCTGCATCATTTCCCTCTTCCCTTCCTTTTCTTTCTTCCTTCTCTAGAGAAAAAAAAAATATATATATATATATATATAGATATAGATATTCAATTTGGAAAGGGAAGGACTAGATGTGATCATGAGATCATAGGCAACTATGAGCCCTTAGAGGTATACTCCTGTTAAGCTTCATAGCCTTATAGATTAACAGAGCTAGGACATGCCTGGAAGCTTAGAGCAAGTATGATGACTCAAATCTCAGTCTTTCTATATATTTTGAGTAAAAGACTCAAAAAACAGTCTTTTCATATATTCAAACGGGTTTTTTTTCCCTACAAAAAAGTGCTCTTCTTAGCCAGGTATGGTGGCACGCACCTATAATCCAAGTGCTGGGAGGCAAGAGGCCAGGAATCACTTGAGTTCGCGGGCTCGAGACTACCTCAGGCAACACAACAAGACCTGGTCTCAAAAAAGCCAAGTGCAGTGATGGGTGCTTGTAATCTCGGCTACCTGGGAGGCTGAGGCTGGGGATTGCTTGAGTCCACGGGATTGGGACTACTCCAGCCAACATAGCAAAACCTAGTCTCAAAAAAAAAAAAAAAAAGTGCTCTTCTTGATAAATAAATATGTTAAAAGTTTTTCATGGTATCCCAAGACCTCCTCTCATCTGCTAATTGGGGCCACAATCTCAGTGGGAGTTCACTTTGTCCAGACACCTTCATTCAATGTATTAAGATTCACATTTTCTTGAGCTAACACAAGATAGTTCCTGGACCCGTGACTCTCCAAGTGGCAAGTCAAGGACATTTCCTTGCTCTTATAAAAGCATAGTTTTAAGGCCGGGCACGGTGGCTCATGCTTGTAAGCTTCAGCCTATGAAGTGGCCGGGGCTAGGGATTGCGGTTCAAGTCCCGCCTGGGGCCCGTAGCGAGACCTAGTTCCAAGAAATTAGCTGGGTGTGGTGGCGCGCGCCTGTCATCCCAGCTACCTGGGAAGCTGAGGCTGGGGATGGCTTGAGTCTGTGGTACCCCGGGCAACGAGAGCCTGCGGTTCCACAGGCAAAAATAGCAAGACCTAGTCTCAAAAAAAAAAAAATAAAAAAATAAAAGCATAGTTTTAAAATGTTCCAATTCAGATAAATGGATAAAAAAGATGTGGTGTATATACACAATGGAATATTACTCATCAATTAAAAATGACAAATTTTATGATTTTATGATAACATGGATGTACCTAAAAGAAATCATATTAGCAGAAACAAATTAGAAAGAAAAAGACAGAATCCAAATGGTTTTATTAATATATGGGGCATAGGAAAAACAAGCAAAAGGCCAGAAGGGAAAGTCAAAACAGGCTAAAAAACAAGCTGAAGTTCACGACTTGGGGAAGGAAGGGAATGATCAGGGAGGGGAGAGCCCTGGGAATTACAAATATGTAAAACAATTATATAATAAGTATTTTTTTTTAAAGCATAGTTTTAGAAAATAGATCTGGTCCTTCAGATCACAGCTTTTTTGCTGATTAGCTATGTGGTCTTAGGAAAATCATCTGCTGTCTTTGAACATCAGTTGTTCAGCTATCTCAGTCATTTTGAAATCAGGTGGCAAAAACAGGCAAAACGGGGTGTTTAACCAAACTTACAAACAGGAGCAGCTGGCCCTTTAAGGCCACTCACACATCAGATTCTTCCCAGCCCATGCATGCAGTAGCAAGACCACATAAACCTTAAGAGGGAAGCAGAAACAAATTTACTTAATGAAAGACAAATGAGATAAGAGTCACTGAGGGGTACAAGGGAACCCCTTTGGTAATCTTACCACACAATCCAGTCTCTAGTCCTAAGTGCACATGGCTACGGCAGCCATGTGCAGCCACAAAATGGTGGCTGCCCCACCTTAAGCTGGATGAAGGAGTTAAGGTGGCGTCGCCACTTCTTCAGAAGGCACAGCTCCACTCTCCCCAAGCTAGAAGCCAAGATGGCATTGTCGATCCTTTACCGAAAGCAGGAGATTCAGATCCAACGAAGAGAACCTGGATAGAGTCGTCAATTCTTCGCCAAAAGGCACTGCTCTGGCATTCTTTCAGCTCCAACTCCAAAGTGGCCCAGCATCAGCACAACTCACTCAATACAACAACACAGCAAGCTCGTCAGACGTCTCACGTTGAAAACGGCAACACAGCAAACTCTCCTCAGTTCTCCAGAAGACTTCCAAGCTTGCAGTTTCAAAAGTTAAACCACGTTTTCAAGTACCACGTGTCCAAGACAGCTCACAGGTTTCTCCCACATGCTTCCCCGGCCTCCTCACTGGCCCGGGCTGGGGATGGAACCCACCCACAGCTTGGCTTCCCTCCCTGCCCTGCCGCCCCATATGGCAGCGGCAGCTCTGAGGCCTCCAGCCTCCCAACTGCTCCTCTTTGCTCCTTACTTCTCTATTCTCTCTGTTCTCTACCTTTCTCCTTTTTCCTCCCCTCTCTCTTCCATGTCTTTTATTCTGTGTCCCCTCCCTGATCCTTTAATCCTCTTTTTCTCTTGAGAAGGCTTAACTTTCCTTCTCCAAGTCTCCACCCACCAATGCTAACAGTAGCTATTTTAGTGCATCAATACCAGTACTGGGGGTCACAGCCCCCTAACAATTTTAAGTGTTTGTTTGTTTTTAAATAGGGAAGCCATTTTAAAAAATGAAACAGTATGTAAAACCTTAATGTATAGCTAGACAAAAGAGGCTATGCTTGGGTTGAAGTGGAGTATCACTCAAGTTGAAGAAGGGAGTTTTACCCACTCCGGGCCCTCCTTTTCCCCCTTACATCCCTTTCCAAGCGGCCCCCAGATGATCTTCACAATGTGGGAGCTTCACAGGCCTCTATTTGAAGATCTCTGCTCTATTTATAGGAATTAGCACAGCTTCACCAGCCTCTGTTCTTGATCTCTCAAGCTCCAGGTCCTCACCTGTCTGTAGGTGCCTAGAGTCCTATGACAAAACCTCGTACCCTTTGGGCAACTGAGAGCCAAAAGAAAGAAAGTTCTTACCCAATGCACTGTGCCCTGAGTCCCAGTTTCCCAAATGCCTGACATGAAGAGCAACCTCACTCATCAGGTGAGGTGCCTCCCACTTTCTGTTTCCTTTACAAGTCTTTCACTCTTGACCTTTGGGCAGCAATGGTGTGAGACTTGCCTGGGAAGGATTCTGCAAGTGTCTGAGAAACACCTGAGGAGTTTGCCCCATCTGAACATCCCTTTCAGACAACTGGCGTTGTCAAGGCTAGGAACACAATGTACTGGGCGGCAAAGAAGATCCCAAAGATAGAACACCCCCCCCAAAAATGTATCAGTCCAAGAACTTAGGCTAAGTGGCAAAAATCCTACAATGAGATTACAGCTTAAGGTGGGAAGATGGTATGATTGGCTTGAGAGAAAAGAAGTAGAATCTAAACTTGTCTTCCCAGTGTGTGGTAGCCATTAGCCATGTGAGACTGCTGAACACTCACAATGTAGCTAGCCCAAATGGAGAAATATTGTAAGCATAAATTATGGATTTATAAAAATTCAACTCCCCAATATAAAATATATATAAAATATATATAAAATATAAAATGCCTTATCAAAAAATTTTATATTAATTGTAACTGATCCCATACAACGTAGGATTCTGTTTATGTTATATGAAACATGATACTATTTTTAGATAATTCAGATAAGTAAACAATGCTATTAAAATTAATCTCATTTTTTTCCCTACTTTTTAAAATATGGCTGTTAGGGAATTTTAATTTGCTTATGTGGCTCACATTATTGGCCAACAGTAGTCTAGACTGTGGGCCCCTGAAAGAACTCCTCCTGTGTCAGGAAGCGAAGAAGTCAGGATCTTTTCAAAAAGAACCTGAACTTTGTCCTCAGTGAGGAGGCAAAGGTTAAAAGCAATAACTCTTTCATTCTTTCTGCTCTCAGAAGTAGCTCAGATGGAGTCTCTCTGCCCAGCTGGCCTAGTGGAAGGCTCTCATACACAGCTCAGGAAGGTTCTAAATGTGGAAAGCAGATTCCCATGGGGCAGTCAATACCTTTAATCACAGGTAGCCTAGACCTGGTCCCAGTTGGACTCCAGTATACCTCACTGCCCTTGCTTACTTAATGGATGATTAGTTTATATTGTAGATTGTAGACAAACCCCAAAATAATTATAAAATAAGCTAGACAGAGCTTTATTTCTTTCCTAAGGGGAGAAATATTGAGAAAAACAAATGTCTGTCTCATTTTGCTACTTTTTGAGGGCTTTGTTATATGCAACTAAATCTAATGAGAAGTATGCCGAGCCCAGGGAGAGGTCCCCGCTTAGATAAGCACAATCTGGGGCAGGGGAGGGGGAGGGCGGGTCAGGATGTGGAAGCTGGCTGAACTAGGTCTGCTGCTGTGATTGACTGCAGATCAAAACCCCCCTCTCCCGGGACTGCATGTGTGCAGACCTTCAGTGTGGCAGAGGTCGTGGCTGCGTGTTCCCGAGTGGCACCCAATGCTGGGAGTGCCTCAGGGGAGGGGTCCCAGCCTAAGTAAGCACAACCTGGGTGAGGGCTAGGGTGGCAGGTCCTGCACCCCCCACACACACAAAGATCCCAAGTCCTGCCGGGGTACAGGCATGCGGGGAAGGGTTGGAGTTGGTGGGTGGCAACATCCCCTCTGGTATTACTCTCACTCCAGTCAGTCCTCACCAGGAACAAGAAAACACTATTGAACCAACTTTAGATATAGAGGAGGTCACACAACAACAACAACAACAACAACAACAAAAAGCCCTGACATACCCATCTCCTGAGCAGGACCCATGAAGAGCACAGAGGAAAACAACAGATAAATTACTGAGTAACCAGCTATACCAAAGACTCACCAAAGAGCTATACCTATACTGTCACTAGGGGCCAGAAGCCAAAATCAGGGCTCAGAGAAACCTGCAGCAAGAACATGTTACCCTCCCTCACCACAGCGGAAGGAAGGCCACAGAAACATGGCAGAAGCCCCACGGCTGAGCGGAAACTGCAAACTGAGAGAAGAGAAAATCAGGACTAACCATCCATTAATGAGTATCTCCAACAAGGAACTTACCTATTGACAAGGACTGGGAGACTACTCCTTCCCTAATCCAGCATCCAGAGAACAGGACTAACCATCCATTAATGAGTATCTCCAACAAGGAACTTACCTATTGACAAGGACTGGGAGACAAGGAACTTACCTATTGACAAGGACTGGGAGACTACTCCTTCCCTAATCCAGCATCCAGAGAAAAATGGCAAAGAAGCAGCGAATTGGAACTAAAACCAAACTGGAGGAGACAGCCAACAAGAAGGATGACTCACTGATAGACTACAGAGAAGTTGGACTGAAAGCATGTCAAAGACAGAACAGAAATCGAAGCAGCACGGTCTAGTAGGGCTCTAGGAATTCAGATCCTTGCCCGGGAAAAGGACAATGCTTCAGAAAAGGAAGAGGCCGATGGGCTAAGACATGATGGAAGAAACAGCAGTGAGAGAGGAGTTGGAGTGGCCAGAGTGGGGTCAGTGGGGGGGGGTATACCCAAGGGAATCAACAATTATGTAAATGAATAAATAATTTTAAAAAACCCAAAAACTGTGCCAAGCCGGGCATGGTGGCTCGTGCCTGTAAGCTTCAGCCTATGAAGCGGCTGGGGCTAGGGATCTCAGTTCGAGTCCCGCTCGGGGCAACACAGCGAGACCTAGTTCCAAAAAATAGCTGGGCATGGTGGGGTCTGCCTGTAATCCCAGCTACCTGGGAAGCTGAGGCTGGGGATTGCTTGAGTCCGTGGTACCCCAGGCAACATGAGCCTTTGGTTCCACAGGCAAAAATACCGAGACCTAGTCTCAAAAACAAAACAAAAATAAAAACAAACAAACACAAAAACTGTGCCAAGGATTTCTTTCTAACAGCTGTTTTGAGTCATGAAATGATAAGTTAAAGGAAGGTGAAAGGAGGCCAAGTTTGAACAACAGCAGAGCTCATCTGTGTATTGTCCCAGACTTCAAGAAGACTGTGAGTATTCTGCATTCCAGACAGAGGAAAGGTGAAAAGGGAGTGAATGAGACCCTTTTCTTTTTCATAATGGAGCCCCTCTAGAAGATACTTGCATTTCATTGGCCTGAACTAGATACAATTAGCTTCAAGAGTGAGAAATGACTTTCAGGTTGGTGAATTACTGCCTTGATTAAAATCCGAGTTCTGTCACTCACTAAGAAAAACATTAATGTGAACTTAGTGACATATCTATTGCCCTGAGAACTTGTTGAAAGCTTGCACCAATATGAAAGGCACGTGGCTTCAAAGCTTTCTGCATGGCCACGAGATAAAAGCTAGGCGCAGGACATTAACTATCCAGAATTCATCCTCTGCATTTCATACAGAGAGGGGAGAGAGAAGGAATTGAGTCAATGGCACACTAAGACCATCTCCAAAGCTATCTTGCCACCATGGCGATTGGGTGATTAGAAGTGGGGTTGCTCATCCCCACATTTGATCACAGGATGGGTCTTCTAATTGGTGGTTTTATTAACCACCAGAAGTGCAGTGGCAGCTGCTCTCAGGGACAGCTGGAATCAGACAAGTGCCAACTTTTCTCTGGTTGGTCTGCCTGTTTCCTTGCTGCTGCGGAGTGAGTTCTGCTCTGCTGGGAATTTGTTTGCCAAATGAGTCTCCTATCTATCACCAGAAAGCTGTGCCTTACTCCCCTCTGGCTGGAAAAATGTAAATTCCAGGGGAGGGCTCTGATTGCTCAGGCAGGCATCATATGACCAGCGGTTGAGTAGAGGAGAGGGCCCAGCTGTGAGTGCACAAAATAATGCCCATATTTACAGCTAAGGGTTAGTTTTGTGGAAAACTTTGCTAAAATGAAAGGTGAAAATGAGACCGAGCACGGTGGCACATGCCTGTAAACGGCAGCCTAGGAAGCCTTGGTGGAGACCTGGGATCGTGGTTTGAGTGTCCCCACCCCCTAACCCCCGGGGCAACATAGGGAGACCTAGTTCAAAAAAAATTATCTGGGTGTGGTGGCACGTGCCTGTAATCCCAGCTACCTGGGAAGCTGAGGCTGGGGATTGCTTGAGTCCATGATACCCTGGGCAACGTGAACCTGCGGTTCCACAGACAAAAATAGTGAGAACTAGTCTCAAGAAAAAAAGAAAGGAAAAAAAAAGGTGTAAATGATATAGGTAGAAAAGTATTTTCCCTTTGCTGTAAATTTTCTTCCACTTTGATTTCTGCCCCTTCTCTCCTTTTTTTTTTTTTTTTTTGAGACTGAGTCTCACTATTTTTGCCCATGGAACCGCAGGCTCATGTTGCCCGGGGTACCACAGACTCAAGCAACCCCCAGCTTCCCAGGTAGCTGGGATTACAGGCACGCACCAACCACACCCAGCTATTTTTTGGGACTAGGTCTCGCTGTGTTGCCCCAAGCGGGACTCGAACCGCGATCCCTAGCCCCAGCTGCTTCATAGGCTGAAGCTTACAGGTACGAGCCACCGTGCCCGGCTTTATGCCCTTTCTCTTTAACCATTCAATAAATTCTACAAAACACCCACTTTGTACTAGATTCCATACCCTTCAGTATCCTTTCTTCAAGTCACGGTAACTGTTGATTAGGTTACAGCTCTCACTAAATCCATATCAGTCCTCTGGATATACTTTAGCCTCTTAATAGGATTAGGTATTTCCCAGGTCTTCTCAGTAATAGCTATTCTAACCACTTTTCCCATTGAAGTCCTTACCCTGATTGTTACTGTCAGTTAATGAGGGCTCTTTGCTTGTAAATAACAGAAGCATGCTTGGATAGGCTTAGGCAGACAGGAGCACAAATCCCATGAGTCCGAAATTCAGTCATGAATTTGGGGAGGCACTAGACTCACAAAATGGAGGGTTGAGAAGTGCCATGTCTGTCATGTTTTCAGTTTTTCATTGTGTTCTTTTGCTCTCGCTCTCTCTGTCTCTCTCTCTCTCTCTCTCTCCCCACTGACCATCCCTGCTTTATTCTGCTTTCTCTGTGCTCATAGGGAAGATACTCTCCCCCCACCCACACACACTACCACTCTGACTTCAGTTCCAAACTGGCACTCCTGCCAGGCGTGGTGGCGTGTGCCTGTCATCTCAGTTATCTGGGAAGCTGAGCCTGAGGATCACATGAGTTTGCGGGTTTGGGACAACCTTGGTTAACATAGTGAGACCTAGTTTCTTAAAAAATTTTTTTCTTAATCAAATATTTTAAAAACTTGCACTCCTACATCAAGTATATAGGCTAACACTTGACCCACTCCCCCAGATTTTTGAGTAACTGGCCCACTCAAGTCAGAGTCTTCCCCTACTCCAGCCAGCTATGCCTTCCAGAAACCAGGTCCCAGATGATAAGCATGGCCCTGTTCCCAGCTCCATGAGCAACTGGGAGTGTGGGTGAGTTCTCAGAGAATGCAGGTCATGGGCGTGTGTTAATAGAATGTTCCTAAGAACAGCCTGTGGCAGACTCCCAAATGTGAAGAAAGTTGTTGGGGAGGAGAGAAAATTTCCCTCTACCCTTTAGAATCTTCTTGAGCTAGTCAAGTAATCAAATTAGTATCAGATTAATATAGATTAGTAGGAGGGAAAAAAACAGACTTGATCATGTATGTGCGGGGCATTCACATAGTTTTGGATCCCAAGGTCTGTGAGGAAATACTAAGAAACAGGATGACCAAAGAAATAAGATAGGGGCATGGGCAGGGAATGGGGCTGGGCACCTCTGCTGGCTCTCGGGCTGGGGTGGGGGGATAGTAGGCTCTGCCTTTCAGACCCAGCCCTAATCCCAGTTGGATAGGAGAGAGTTGAAAGTGTCCCCCCCCCAACTCCTGGGCCCAGAGGAAGGCCCCCAGCACACCTCTGCTGCAGCCTAGACTGCTGGCGGGGAGGATTTGGGGGAGTAGGGTGAGTCTTTCACCAATGAAATCACCGGGTTACAGGATCTTGGGGTCTAGGGGGCTTGGGTCTGGAGGCTCTGGCCTCCACCCTTTCAGTTTCCAAGGGCAGAGACAGGGCAGACACCAAAGGGTACTGAGCTGGGAGAGGGAATTAGTAGGCTCTGCCTTCCAAGCCTAACCCTGAGCCTAATTGGACTGTAGGTGGGAGTTGAGGTCCTTTTGGACAACTCAAGCCCATGGAGAAAACTCCAGCACACCCCCACCTCAGCCTAAGCTGCTGGCAGGGGTGGGGAGATAGGGTGAGTCCTATGCCACGGGGGTCTCAGGGTCTCGGGTCCAGGGGTCTCAGGCTGGGGAAGCCAGCCTCTGCTTCCACATGGCCAGGGGATGGGGGTTGGGCACCTCTGCTGGGGTGTGCACTTGGGGGGGAGTACCCCCTCTGGTTTACTCCAACCTCAATCAGATCTGCACTAGGAATGAAAAAACCAGTCTCTCCAGCTGCAGATATAATGGAGAGGAAACAAAGTAGTAGCAGTCCTGGATATACCCATCACCTGAGTAGGATAAGCATCAAGTTAGGAACCACTGAGACAAGAACGTAAGACCAGTAATTGATTGATCTGTCACAGATATCTACCCGCATCATCTCCAGGGCTGGGGAACCAAACCCCTGGTCCACAGATGTGTGCAATGTGAGTGAGGCGCCTTCTTTTACCAATCAATGAGGGAAGAAAGCCACAGAGATGCCATGGCTGTGGCCCCATGGCAGAACTGCAGACACAAAAGAGAAAAAGAGCTGAACCAACCACCTGGGGAAGTTTGTCCCCAGTAGGGAATGCCTCCACTGCTGGTAGCTGGGAGTTGGGTTTCCAAACCAATGTATCAGAACTACATGGCACACAAGCAGCCCCACGTGACAGATACCAGAAAGGATTCCAGAGAGCTTCACACCATGCATTTGCCCTACAGCAAATTCCAATATGCTCAGCCTAACCGATATGGGTGCTGTGTGAAATGGGGGTACCATGGCTCCCAATATTGGTGGTGCTGCATTAGAATGGCAGCCATTGTGCCCTGGTGGGTGGAGACTTGGAGAAGAGAAGTTAAGCCTTCTCATGAGAGAAGAGAAGAGGTTGAAAGGATTAAGAAACAGAGAGAGAGAGAGAGACAGACAGAGAGAAAGAGAGAGAGAGGGGGGGAGAGGGAGAGAGAGAATGGAGAGGAGAGGAGAGAAAGGCATGGTGAAGAAGGGGGAGAGCAGAGGGGCAGCAGGGAGGCTGGAGGCCTCTGAACATCTGCTGCTATGTGTGACAGTGGGGCAGGGAAGAAAGCCATGGTGTGGGCTCCCATGCCCAGCCTGGGCTGGTGAGAAGCCTGGGGAAACATGTTGGAGAAACCTGTGACTTGTGTAGGTTGGCTTGGAAACGTGGTACTTGAAAACTTGTTTTAACTTTGAAACTGTGAAGTTTGGGAATTGCCTGGAGACCTGAAGAGAACTTGTTGTGTTGCTGTTTTCATTCTGAGAATTCTGAAGTGGTTGCTGCTGTTGTAATGAGTGAGTCTTGCTGGTTTTGGAACACTTTAGAATTGAAGCTGAAAGAATGCTGGAGCTGTGCCTTTTGGAGGTGAATTGATGATGCTATCCTGGTTTCTTCATTGGATTTGAACCTCCCACTTCCAAAGGAGTGACAGCACCATCTCGGGAATAGCTGTGCCTTTGGAAGGAGCGATGTCGCCGGGCATGGTGGCTCCTGCCTGTAAACTTCAGCCTATGAAGCAGCTGGGGCTAAGGATCGCGGTTCAAGTCCTGCTCAGGGCAACACAGCAAGACCTAGTCCCAAAAAATAGCTGGATGTGGTGGCATGTGCCTGTAATCCCAGCTACCTGGGAAGCTGAAGCTGGGGATTGCTTGAGTCTGTGGTACCCCAGGCAACGTGAGCCTGTGGTTCCATGGGCAAAAATAGCTAAACCTAGTCTCAAAAAAAAAAAAAGAAAAAAAAAAACCGGAGCAATGGTGCCATCTTTGGTCCTTCATCTGGATTGAATGTGGATGGCCGCCATTTTGTGGACACATGTGGCCTAGGACCCACGTGCAGTTTTTGGACTAGAGACTGAACTGGTTGGTAAGATAATCAAAGGAGTCCCTTGTATCCTTCAGTGACTCTTGTCTATTTTGTCTTTTAGCAAGTAAATTTGTTTTTGCATCCTCTTAAGATTAGTGTGGTCCTAGGCCGGGCACGGTGGCTTGTGCTTGTAAGCTTCAGCCTATGAAGCGGCCGGGGCTAGGGATCGCGGTTCGAGTCCCGCTTGGGGCCTGAAGCGAGACCTAGTTCCAAAAAATAGCTGGGCGTGGTGGCACGCGCCTGTCATCCCAGCTACCTGGGAAGCTGAGGCTGGGGATTGCTTGAGTCTGTGGTACCCCGAGCAATGTGAGCCTGCGGTTCCATGGGCAAAAATAGCAAGACCTAGTCTCAAAAAAAAAAAAAAAAAAAAAAAAAAAGATTAGTGTGGTCTACTGCTCACACCACCAGGGAAGAACCTAAGGAGTATTTGGGTTTAAAGGGCCAGCTGCTCCCATTTGTAAGTTTATTTAAGTGTTCTGCTTTGCCTGTTTTGTTACCCAGTTTCATGACCATCACCTCAGTTACTCCAAGATCCAAGCTGGTGTGTTGTTGTCCAAGAGGGCAAGTCCAGACCCAGGAATAAAAGACATTGTTCTAGAAAAAAAGAGAAGACCAGTGGGCCGAACATGGATTAATGACTTGTAGCATGAGGAGTTGACCTCATGGAGTGACCAGAGGGGGGAAGGGGAAAACGGGGAGTAAGGGGGGGATAGGGGCACAAAAAGGAAGGGAGGGCCATACCCAAGGAAAACAGCAACCATATAAGCATGATCAATATTGCATGAAAATTACAAAATAAAATTTTTTTAAAATTTGAAAAAAGAAATAAGAAGGGTTTAGGACTTCAAAGAGTTCCCTGACTCATATGATAAAGACCAAGTACCCTGTAATTAGATGCTTGGATATTGGATGTAGCATATAGATAGGATTCTCCAATCGGAAGATTGTTTCTGATAAGATTGTTTCTGATAGGTCAGGCTCAGTGGTGCATGCCTTTAATACCAGCCTAGGAGGGAGGCCAAGACTAGGAATCATTTGAGTCCATGGGTATGAGACCAGGGCAGCATAGCGAGACCTAGTCTCAAAAAAATAGCTGGGCGTGTTGGTGTGAGCCTGTAATCCCAGCTACCTGGGAGGCTAAAGCTGGGGATTGCTTGAGTCCGTGGTACCCTGGACAACGTAAGTCTGTGGTTCCCATGGCAAAATAGTGAGACTTAGTCTCAAAATAAAATAAAATAAAATAAAGTAATAAATACATACATAAACAAACACATAAATAAATAAAGATTGTTTCTGATAAAAACCCAAATTCTGGGTAAGATCCCAACTAGCATTACTCTAGTAATTAAGGGAGTAGTAAAAGTTTTCTTTTGAATCTGCAGGGCCTCAATTGACCTCCTCTGGAAATAATCTATATGTCAAAGTGACACATCTCAGAAAGACCAGTTTTAAACACTTTGAGGAAGCCTGTGAGTGCCAAGCACCACTCTGTCCATTTCTCACATGGTGACTTGGCAACAGCTACTAGTTGACAACCACTTAATATTTGACTTTGAATAGCCCATTTTTTATCAACATAATGGCTTGTGTGGGTCTTACAGAGAGCTAAGACCTCTTTGTGTCCAGTTGGTGATAGCAGCAGAAAAAAGCTTGATCCTGAGACTATCAAGATTTTTAAGTCCAAAGGGTGTTGTCCTAAGAGAATTTTCTCAAGTGAGTTAACTAGTGACACTTGATTTATGGATTTGTGACATTAAAACAAGAAGTGGCATGTGAAAAAAAATGACCTAGATTCTTATTTATTTCACTCTATAAACCCTCTCTTCCCCCCAGTTCTGTCATCCTTTCTGTTTCTACAGTTTTAACTGTCATCTCTATAGAGAAAACTCATAAATCTACACCATGGCTTTCCCCTCTACACTCATCTCTAGATCTAAATTTCCAGTCACACTGGGTATTTTTACAAATATACTCCAAATTTATAATGACCCAAACTTTCTTTCATTACAAATTTCCCCTTACCGCATTACCAAACAAGCTGTTTATGGCTTTTCCCTCTCTCTACTGCCAAGCTGGAAATCTCCCTGCATCCTTCCCTTCTGCCTACTTTCTCCAATCCCACAACAGCTCCCTTTGGTTAAGCTTTTTTAGGTCTTGTCTGGACAATTTTAATGGCCTCCTCATTAACTTCCTTGCTTTTTCTCTCTTTCAGTCCATTTTCCATGCCCAAATTAGACATTCTCATTAAAAACATAAACCCAGTGTTGCTTTCTGCATAAAAACCACCTTATCACCTACAAAATAAAATCCAAATTTTTTTTAGCAATCAAGGCTCTTATGATTTTCTTGCTATTGGGTGTCTACCTTCATCTCCCATTAAGTGCCAAACATTATGCCTCACCTCCTCCTTACATCCTATTAATGTCAATTTCTCACCCCTCCTGAAACAAGTGTTTTCCAACCTAGATGCCAGAATTGATATCCTAGGACAATGAACAGAAATATGCTGTAGTATAATGGAGCTGTGCACGAGTGTTAAGGGAACCCAGAGGAATTACCATCAGTCTGCAAGCTCAGGAAAAAGGTGCTTCTAAGCTCCCTGTAGGTATTGTGGAATGGAGTCAAAGGGGAGAGAATCAGAATGGGATGGAAGGAGCATTAGAGAGCAGCTTTCAGAGTGTGGGAGGAGGGAAGCAGGGTAGCAGGCTTCCTGCCTACATAAACTAGAGGGGGCAGAGGAGCCTATTAGAGGAGTGACTTCAAGAGATTTGCAGGACAGAGTCCCTCTGGTGCGCAGAAAGAACCTAAAATTATGCAAGACTCTCTCAGTCATTCACGAGAGAATCAGATCTAAGGGTAAGAAATGACAGCAAGGAAGTCTATGCTCCTGGGGCTCCTGGGGTGATAGGGAGAGTGGGGCTCCCAGATAGTATTAATCTGATGGAGTTAATAAAAAAATGGGTGGGAAGCGTGCATACACACACACAGGGCAGCATGTCGAAGAGAAATCTGGTTTCCTATGGTAACGTAAAGAGTATAACATCTATCTTGTTAGACAAAATGTTTAAGATTTTTAGTTTTGTGCCTGGTAGATGGCAGGCTTCCGAGAAAGTTTACTGTCTACAAATCATTTTCAATATATTGTGTAATATGATCTGCAGAAGTTAGGGATGGATAACGTGCAGGTAGCTTACAGACATGAAGACTGAGACCCAAGGGGTTCAGTTTCCTCGGCACTGGGTTTGAGTTGCAGACCTGGCCTTCCCACCCAACACCTGCCTCCTGCTGCGGACTCCAGGGATTGAAATAACCCAAATTTAAAGTTACTTAAATTCTTTTATAGGTTATCTTGAACTCTTCTCCCTAGAAAGCAAAGGCAAAGTGAAAGGAGGACTCAGTAAAATGCTAATCACAATGATAATAGCACTACTTAAAAAAAATTTCCTGAGGGTGATTGGCTTATTTTGGAATTCATTCTGTAGATAACTTGGGGGAGGGGAGGAGGAAGGGAGCGCCTTAACTTTTTAATAAAATACCTTTAACTTCAACTAATAACAATGACAATGGAGGTGCCCGGTGATTTCAGGCACTTAAATTGTAAATGAAAAGAGGGGGGGCCCCATGCTTGTCTCCATTGTTTCATGCTAATGAAGTGGCTACACTGAAACAAAGGCCACCAGGAGATTAGTAGAGGGTGTGGCCTGGTCCCAGGTGGGTATTAAGTGTGTGGGATGCCAGCAACCTGGGCTCAGGATTAGGATGTCTTCCTCCGCTCTACTTGGTTTTGTGACCAAGTAGATCTCGCATTTGCCTGGGCTTCTGTGTTTTTCCGGTAAAATGTGTATTATTACATGTTAGGGCCGCTGCTCCCTGTGGCCCAACCTGGCAGCTAGATTTTGGATCATTTTTTTCCTAGACAAAGCAAAAGGAGACTGAGGATATGTAGGTCTAAGGTGGGGCCTTGGAATCTGGTAAGAAAAAAAAAGTGCACACACTGTCTGTGATTCTAATGACCAGGCAAGTTTGGAGCCCTCGGGGCCAAAAGAACAGTGTTACCACACTATGTAATGGGGGTCTTGGAGCTCTCGGGGGAGTCTTTGTTTAGGTTTCTCTCAGCAGACCAAGGGGTAGAAAGGCTAAGTGCTGGGACTATGGATTCAGAGACTGAGAGGCCATGCCCTGCTCAAAGAATTAAGGGTGGCTCCTAAGTGAAGAGAGTGGTGACAGGAGACTAAGAAGGAAAGGTTGGTGCTGGGCCTGGTGGTGCATGCCTGTAAACGGCAGCCTAGGAAGCCGTGGCCAGGGATCGCAGTTCAAGTCCTGCGGAGGCATGTAGCGAGACCTAGTCCCAAAAAAATAGCTGGGCATGGTGGCGTGTGCCTGTAATCCCAGCTACCTGAGAAACTGAGGCTGGGGATTGCTCGAGTCTGTGGTACCCCTGTGGTTCCACAGGCAAAAATAGGGACACCTAGTCTCAAAAAAAAAAAAAAAAAAAAAAAAAGGAAAGGTTGGAATAATGTAAAGACTGACCTTGAAAATTGTGCAAAGGATTTTAGATTCGAGGGCAGAGATACTGGAGAGGAACAGGTTATTTTAATGCACAAGACAGCTTTTGGAACAGTGGGTGAAAACAAATTAGCTTCAAGCTTGGTTCTCTAGGCCGGGCACGGTGGCTTGTGCTTGTAAGCTTCAGCCTAGGGCACGGTGGCTTGTGCTTGTAAGCTTCAGCCTAGGAAGCGGCCGGGGCTAGGGATCGCGGTTCGAGTCCCGCCTGGGGCCCGTAGCGAGACCTAGTTCCAAAAAAATAGCTGGGTGTGGTGGCGCGCGCCTGTCATCCCAGCTACCTGGGAAGCTGAGGCTGGGGATTGCTTGAGTCTGTGGTACCCTGGGCAACGAGAGCCTGCGGTTCCACAGGCAAAAATAGCAAGACCTAGTCTCAAAAAAAAAAAAAAAAAAAACTTGGTTTTCTCATTAAGTCTATGAGCATGTCTATAGAGTATTTTCTGTCAGGTGCTATTTTAGGCTTCAAGAAGAAGCCAGTAGATGTAACAGACTTACATACCTGTCTTCAAAGAGCTTCCATTTTAGTGAGAGGAATATATAATAAAGTAATATAAATAGAGAATAAGTTAAATATGTGATGTGTCAAATGGTGATACTCATTATAGAAAATAATTAAGCAGGAGAGGGCAATATGGAATGCTAGGGAGTTGGGCAGAAGATTTAACTTTCAATAAGATAGGCAGAGAAATCTGTACTTGAGAAAGTGACATTTGACCTTAGTAAGCTAGTAAAGGAGGAAGTTTGGGCCTAAGTAGAATTTAAAAAGGCTGTGAAACAGATGAATATCTGTCCAGGGGATAAACAGGAGACCAGTGTGGCTGAGTTGTCGTGAACTGGAGGGAGCGAAATGAAAGGCCAGTAGAAAGGGGTGAGTAGAGATATCTATCAGAGATATGAAATCTTGTTGTTGTTTTGAGACTAGGTCTCACTATGTTGCCCGGGGAACCGCAGACTCATGTTTCCTGGGGTACCACAGGCTCAAGTAATCCCCAGCCTCAGCTTCCCAGGTAGCTGGGATTACAGGTACGCACCACCACACACAGCTATTTTTTGAGACTATGTCTAACTATGTTGCCCTGGGTGGATCTCAAACCCACAGACTCAAGGATTCCCAGTTTTGGCCTCCCTTCGTAGGCTGCGATTAAAGGCATGCACCACCGCTCCTGGCCAGAGATATGAAATCTTGAAGTCATGTGGGGATTTGGTCATTGTTCTCTCTTGAATAAAACTAATGAACAAATCAGAATGCAAGTGAACCTAAGTCAATCAGCAAGTTTAAAGCAAAATATGAAGAAGCTTGTCTTAAAACCATCTCTCTTTCACTAGCACTACTAAAAAGGCTTTTTGTTATTGGACTCCTTGCACCAGACTTGGCCTTTTCAGATTTATGTTCCTTGCTGCCTCTGAGAGGTATTTCTCAAATGCTTGCCACATCCTAGTTTAAAACTCTTCAGTGACGTCCTGTGGTCTCCACACAATAAAGTTCCATCTCAGCCTGGTGTACACAGGCTCCTGTGATCTGGCATCTTCTTAGCAATAGCGATTAGGAAAATTTTTATTTTTATTTTATGTTAGGTAACTTATTTTAAACAAAAATAAGAAAAGGAAATATGCAAGGAGAGAATTGTATCATGAACCTGGGGTTGAATGAGGGTATACCTCAGAGAAGGACAGAAATCTGAAGTTTTTTGGCAGTTTTGATAGGATGTGCTACCACCCTCAGTTTGAGAGACTGTTTGCCTTAACTCTTTGCTTCAGTGTATCTGCTCACCTCTTTTTTTCTTCTCAGATGCCTGATTGGCTCTGATGTAAAGGATGCAGGAAAGGAAACACTAACCTCTGGACTGACAAACCTGGTTTCAGAAAGTTCTATCTACCCAATCATTTCATGTCCATATCTTTTTAAATTTTTCCTTAACTAAAAAATTTTTTTTGATGAAAATATAATATTCTCAGTATAAAAAACTTCAAGCAATGTGAAAACACACAGAAGAAAATTAAGTTATTTTTCTTTTTATTTGGAGACTAAGTCTCGCTGTGTTGCCCAGGGTTGTCTCAAACCCGCAGACTCAAGTGATCCCTAGCCTCAGCCTCCCAGGTAACTGGGATTACAGGCATGTGCTACTATGACCAGCTATTTTTTGAGACTAGGTCTTGCTGTCTTGCCCTGGGCAGGTCTCGAATTCGCAGACTCAAGTGATTCCCAGTCTCAGCCTCCTGTCCTAGACTTGAGATTAAAGCTGCATGCCACCACAGCTGGCTCAAGAAAGATATTCTTAATAGAACTCTGAAAATTATCTGTCCCCTCTTGGGCAAATGCATAACTAAACAGGCTTGGTCTGAAATGGGTTTGCTGAGGCCTGAAAGTTTGCTAACGTACCTCTGGCAAGAACCCCCCCCAAAAGGTGTTAAGCAGATCCTAGAGTTGGAACAGAAGAGACTCAAAATTCAAAATATACTACAGCAGGATAATGGTTACCATTGTCTCTCCCAAGGACTAGGAGCAGCCTCCACACAAATTCTCACCCACATGTCTCTTCCAAGTATCTCTCCAAGTGTCCCTACAGGTCTCTCCTCTACATGTCTCCACTATGGGTGTCTTTCTAGCATCACCAAAGTACAAGTCAAAGCCAGGAAAGTGAGAGAGAAGTTATAAGCACATGTTCACTTATAAATCAAGCTTGGCTTCTTAACTCCACTCCTAGTTCCCAGCAACCCCTTATTTAGGAAATCAGAGTCATGGTATACTGGGAGTTGTAGTTCTTGCTTGACACCTGAGCTCTTTTGTGTGGGGCTGGAGTCTGTTAAAATGTCAGGTGATGACATTAATTCAAGGTGTCATTTACTCAGACCTTGCCTCTTTTTGTTCCTCTAATACACCATATATGTGTGTGTATATATGTATAGATGCACATTCATATGTCTATATCTATATATCCTACTTTATTTTTTTGAGACTACGTCTCACTATTTTTGCATGGGGAACCATGAGGTCCTCTTGCATGGGGTACCACAGACTCAAGCAATCCCCAGCCTCAGCCTCCCAGGTAGCTGGGATTACAGGCATGCGCCACCACTTCCAGCTATTTTTTTGGGACTAGGTCTCGCTTTGTTGACTTGGGCGGGACTTGAACTGCGATCCCCAGACCCAGCCACGACTCCATAAGCTGTTGCTTACAGGCATGCACTACCGTGCCGGCTTCAATTAAATTTAGACATTACTGTAATTTTTATTTTATTATTATTATTATTATTATAAAATTTATTCCAGTTGACAATTTAGGCCATAGACATGTACATAAAAATTCCATGAAAGGGATGAGTATGGGGGGGGGTTAGGAGGGGTGGAGATGGGAGGGAGTAGTCAGGGAGGGAAGGTGGTGAGTGGTCTCCAGGGAATGCAAAGATGTGAAACACAAATATAAAAAATAAATTAACTAAGAAAAAAAAGGAATCAGTACAATTTCTACGCTGGGGAGAAGAAGCTCTCCTGCCTGCCTGGCACTATGCAGATGGCTCTCTTTTTCTTTTTTTTTTTTTTCTTTCTTTCTTTTCCTTTTTTTTTTGAGACTAGGCCCGGGGTACCACAGACCACAGACTCAAGCAATCCCCAGCCTCAGCTTCCCAGGTAGCTGGGATTACAGGCGCACACCACCACGCCCAGCTATATTACTATAATTTTTAAATATAAATGCCAATATAATCATCCTCTAAATCATATATAAAGTTGAAAAGCAATGTTACCACAATTCATAAATATATAATACAGTTATTATTGTTATTTTTATTTTTAAGATCTAGGTCTTGCTATATTGCCCAAGGTTGTCTTGAATGAACTCAAATGATTACCAGCCTCAGCCTCCTGGGTAACTGGGATTACAGGTGCGTGCTATCACGCCTGGCTTTATTTATTTATATTTATTTCTTTATTTTTGAGACTAGGTCTAGTTATGTTGCCAGGGGTAGTCTCGATCCCGCGGACTCAAGCAATCCCTATCCTCAGCCTCCCAGTTATCTGGGATTCCAAGCGCCCGCCACCGCTCCTGAATACTTTTTTGAGACCAGGTCTTGCTATGTTGCCCCGTGTAGTCTGGAACGTGCTAACTCCAGCGATCCCTGGCCTCTTGCTTCCCAGGACTTGGGCTACAAGCTTGCGTCACCACGCCCAGCTTTTACACCCCCAGCTTTATAGTACGATTTTTTTTTTTTTTTGAGACTAATCTCGCTATTTTTGCCCGTGGAACCGCAGGCTCACCTTGCCTGGGGTACCACAGATTCAAGCAATCCCCAGCCTCAGCTTCCCAGGTAGCTGGGAGTACAGGCGCACGCCACCACGCCCAGCTATTTTTTTGGGACTAGGTCTTGCAACGTGCCCCCCGGCGGGAGTCGAACCCTGATCCCTGGCCCCGCCCGTGGCTACCTAGGCTGCCACCTACAGGCATGCACCACTATGCCCAGCCTCTATAATACAAGTTTTAAAAGAGAAAATATAGTGAAAAACTAGAGAACATACAGAATAAAATGAGAAGCCCTAATTAAAACAAACAAACAGCAACAACAACAAAAACAAATATATTCATATTGGATCCCCAGTACGTATAGTTCTTTTTTTTTTTTTTTTTTTTT